>PNEQ01044357.1:0-93007 GCA_003012365.1 Medauroidea extradentata | reverse complement strand
TAAATAAACACGGGTGAAAATGGAAACTAATTTGACTAACCTTTGTAAAAATTCGCGCCGAAGTTAGTAAATTGATTTGTTCGAAATGAAATTGTTTTCAAGCTTTATAACAGTTACTGCAATTTTTTAGAAAATAAGTTCACTCGTTTTTGTATTATAAAATAAACAAAGCAGTTATTTACGAAAGGCGGTAACAATATAAACATTCAGAATCAGTGATACCAACACACACGTGTATTATTTACCAGTGTAACTTGTTTTCGTTTTAACAACAACATCCGCTGTTTCTGTGCGTGTGCTATTTCAATTGTAGTTTGCAGCTCTGTGCTGTGCGAGTGTTCTGTGTCTGTGCGTGTGCTGTTTTCTGTGCTAAATCAATTGTAGCGGAGCCTTTAGTCTCGTAACGATAGTCACATGGTGCCTGTCTCTACGTAAGGAACGTATGTGAATCAACGAGCTATATAGTTAACATAGAGGGGCGGAGACACTTCCAAAGTGAAGCCTAATTGAACGGCTGTTTTGACCCCAGAAAACATGGCGGACAGCAGTGTGGCCAACATTATGTTAAAAATCCGTCATTATGTTCGCATAAAATCCATTACTTTATAGCCAGGGGCGTCATTTGGGGCTACAGGAGGGGGGGGGGCAAATGCCCCCCCTGGATTTGGAATTTTATGTGTATAAATATATTTTTTGTATTTTTAAATGTAAATAATGCTAACTTAAGGACATAAAACTAAAGTTTTATTATAAAAGTATCTAATTTATACATGCTTAATTAATAAAAAAGATGCAACAAGGTCACTGTCGTCAGAAAACAAAATCTTGCCCCCCCCCTGGAAAAACCTGAAATGACGCCCCTGTTTATAGCTCCACTATATTCCCGCTAAACACAGGAAAAAATGCCAATAATTATTGTAATATATTGTACTGTAATAAAGTTTAAATTAGCATAATCGCTCTCGTCTCTCGACCGGAAATAAGAGTCCGCCATTTTATCTAGAGTCAAAATACCACGTTCAGTTGGGCTTCACCTCAGAACCTTGGAGATTGCTGTTTCCGCCCCTCTATGTTTACTATATAGCTCGTTGATGTGAACACATAACAGTCACAGAATAGGTGCCCTGGATAAAGTGAGCACTGCTGGAATTTTCCTTTAAGCTATATTGCAATCATCTGTAATATTTTTAACATGAAAACGTCCCTGAAACTAAAAATCAGTGTAAACGTTTCGTCACTCTCAAAATTTAACATATTTGGCTCGAAGAAAATACAGTATTTATATATTATAAATGTTGGAGAGTGATCAGTTTAATGTGAACAGACTATACTTACCATGAACTGATAGTTTACTTGCAACATAGCTAGTGTCTGTGATTTTTGGTAAAAAGAATTTTACGCCAACTGGTTTCAGTACCTTACGTTAAGGTTAGTTCTACTGCAGGTTAGAAAGAAAATGTGTTTTCTTATGAAAGAGTTTGACACAGGAAACATTTTTTGCCGCTAATTTCACTTCAATCGCTAATGTACCAGACAAATACGAAACCGTAGTAAAATGAAATTTAAATAAACTTGGAAATGATAGACTTCATTTAATTAAATTTTAAAGTGAAAAGAAACCAATTTCGCCTCTTAAATTATCAACTTAATGTAACTTAAACTCCAGGAGAGCTATGTGATTGGTCAGTTTGGTGCAGTACCGATACCAGCGCTCAAGCGGTAGAAATTTTCCCTGTGACAAACTTGTAACATTGTTCCTTGTAACCTGTAATTTCAAAATTTTTCGATTTTTCGAAACTCGGAAACTAAGGGGGTGAAAAGCCATTAAATGTGTTGTCAATAAATACTCTATTTCTCTTAAACCACTTAAGATATCGAGGCGATATTTTCATCAGAATGGTGCTCATGTAAATGTCTAAAAAGTAGAACTAGGATTTTTCAAAATTCACCCATGAGAGCCGGTAAAAAATGAAACGTGTTTTCACTTAATCATCCATATATCCTGAACCGTTTGAGATATCGTGATAGCTTTTGCTTTAAAATGAAGCTGTCGTAAATACCTAAAAAGTGATTTCAGGATTTTTAAATATTCGTCCTTGAAATATATAACGTATTTCCAAGCAATCATCCGTGTATCCCAAATTATTTAAGATTTCGTGGTGGTTTTTCTTTCAAATGAAGCTTACGTAAATATCTAAAAACATAAATCGAAATTTAAGAGGGTAAAAAGCTAGAAAATAATTTTTTGGAGATAATGAAACTAACCTGACGAGAAATTGACATTCTCTTTCCTTTAAAATTTGCGTGCGTAAATACATACAAACAAATTTAAGGTAATTCGCAAATAAAACGTATACAGAAAAAATAGTAACACCACCAACTAATACGTAATTAAAAGTTAGTTATTATTTTCTATAGCACACGCGAGCGAAGCCGCAACGGGACAGCTAGTATTAAAATATTACTAAAACCTTCCTATTTTGTGCCTGTACTAAAGTAAGCTCATTACGTATACTAGTTATACGTAAGGATGGATGGATTTGTGGGGCGCTCGACATCTCGGTAATCAGCGCTTCTATGCAAGGAATATTATTGCTTTTGAAAAGTTGGCATGTGTACAAACATTTTTTTTTCCCTGACTGCTTCCTACAAAATTGTCACGAATTTGAAAAAAAAAAAAAAAAGTTCTTAACATATATAAAACCGCACGTATTCAGTAACTAATGGCTTACGTTTTTGTGTTTCAAAAAAAGGTAATAAATAACTTCGGCAATATCCCATTGAGTCAGACTGGATTACAAACTTCGGCGTATGTTTTGCACTGACTCTGACAATGAAATCCTATTATTTACTCTTGCGGCTTCCTTTCACAAGTGAAAAATTTTAATGGGTTCAAATATTTTATCCGGCAGGCATTTTTTTATTCGCCGTCCACTTTTTTGCGTGTGTGTTGCGTAATCTGTGTTCGTCGGACAGGGCTCCTACACGAGAGAATACAGGCGTACTCGCATAGCCTAGCAAACCGCGCTCGGAACAGATTAACGAATTAAATCGCTGGAAGTAATATTAGGAGCGAACATAAAAAAAAGAAGGCAGCAAACGCCGGCAACATTCACATAGCTTTATGTTCACATGGAAGGCGTGCTGTTTTATGAAACTACGGAGCGCGATTTAAAAAGAGAAGTGGCCGCACCGCTGCAATTTCCCTCTTTCGAGTAAAACATCCCTCCGCTGAACGAGTTAATATAATGGCACCGGCTCGCGGCTCATGTTCCACATTATGTCGAAACTAGTTTAGTGATTAAGCATTTCATATTTATAACTAGCTGTTGCCCTCGACTTCGTTCGCGTGGTATTCAATTTAATGCAATAATACATTTAGTATGAGTACCCGGCGTGCATTGCAATGCCACTCAGAGAAAAAAAGTGTTTGTGTTTTAAATCTGTTTATTGAAGTGCGTTTTCATACACAATATTTTTTTTTGTCTGGTCACGAATGAATATAATTTTTAACGTATTCGTAAAAGTGTGTGTTTCTATAGCAATATTTAAAATGAATACAAAATTCCAAACAAATAAATTTTTACAAAAATTGAAAAGAAAAAATTAATTCAGTTTTTCACAAAAATCTTTGCGGCACTTTGAAATACCATAGGAAAAAGTAATACATTATGGCAAAAAAATAAATTTTCTAAAAAAAAATTGTTTCTGAAAAGTTTTAATAAGTGACGCAAAATTATATTAAGCGTCAATAATGACCGTTTTAAAAAACGTCTTGAAAAATCAAATCATTGACTATATTTCTTGGATACCCCGCTCTGCCCCCCTTCTTTCCTTGTTACTTCCCTTCCCTCTAACCTTCCTCATACATACATATATACATATACTTACACCAACACCATCATCATTGTCATCGTCTTCATAACCAACATCATCTTCATCACGTACGCTTAAGAGATCAAACATAGATATTTGTTCATGGTTATACTATACTCGTCAACAGTGTTTATCCAAAATTGGGAATTCCAGTGCCTCTTGCTTAAACGTCTGCATATTTTATTGGCCAGAAATATTAAATTTTTTCTGAAAAAAAAAAAAAAGCATTAAAGAGCCACTTATCCACTTAAACTCTCACGAAATGTTCTGCTAAGTCGTGAATTTCACTGACGACTTGCGTAAAATGTTTGTTCCCTGGCCACAATATAAACGCCATTGCAAAAGTCTAATATTTTCATTTGCAAGGCAAGGCGATGCAAATAATTCGCGGTTTAAGTTTGATAAAAATTAATGCATAACTGTACCATTTTAATTAGTGTCTACAATTGATACGGCGAACTCAGAAACAACCAAAGTCCAGAAACAAAATATTGTTCGAGATAATGAAAACAAAACAGTATAAGAATTACGGTGATAAGCTGGCTTTTAATGCATCAGTGAAATATAAAGTGTGGTGTTATTCACACAATTCAGTGAGACACAAGCCATACTACAATTTGCAGTAATAATACAACTTTGGTAACGGCGTGGACATGGGTAGCTTTTGAAATCATCTGTTCAGTTTGTGAAAGCGCTTACCAGTAGAGATTGCCTAATACGTAATGAGGAGATAGAACACTCTAGCGCTGAGGGGGACAGCGGTATCAGTCAAACCGCTCGCTTCCCACTAAGGCGAACCGGATAAAGAGTATTTAAATGTTTCCGATTCTGACATACCAACATGCTAATGCCTACTGATTCTAGTCCAGAACTATTTAAAAAACTTTCTAATAATTTGCTTACAGACAACCTCATAAATGACAATAATATGGCTGAAATTAACAAATTAAAATAACACCGCAAACAGACAGTCGTTTAAAAAAAAAAAAAAAAAAACCTGAATATAACAACAATTAAAAATAATAAAATGTATATCTTGTACTTCTTACAACTTGCCCACGAAAACTGATTAGACTATCAAATTTTACACGCTACATTTTTATGAAGTGTTTCGTTATGTAAATACGGAAACGAAAATAATACATTTCACCAAACCGGAAAATATGTTTCGGTGTTCCTGAATTTTCGTGCTGTATTTATAAAGTTGATAAAAACTGATACACTGCTACAAATATTTTATAAAATGTAGTTTGCAGTGCTGTAGAACAAATTAAAAATAATTCATTGGCCCGTGGGGGATCGAACCCACGACCTTCGCGTTATTAGCACGACGCTCTAACCAACTGAGCTAACGGGCCAGTTATTGCTTAAGTGTTTCTTTTTATATGTTATGTGCATATATAATATATACTATATATAAATATATTATAGGCCTACATAATATATACACATACACACATATATACATACACTATATACTATATATAGTATACATATATACACAAATATACTATATATAACATTTCTGACTTCTACAGCGTCTAATATTATGGCGCCTCGAAATATAATCTAATTCACTAATTTTTTTATTTGTGAAATGGTATTGCGGTGTGTCGAATCGGTTTGCGCGTCTAGCAAGAAGTGAACGTAAATGCCCGTGTTAGATAATTAAGCCTATAAAGGCGCAGAAGCCTGTCTTGGTACTGACATATCGTCTTTCGTCTTTTTTTCGAAGATGGAGCTGTTCGATGTTGGGTGCAAACATACATACATACATATTACATGAATGCATACATACATAAATGCATATATACATACATACACACACACATATGTATGTATATATATATATATATATATATATATATATATATATATATATATATATATATATATATATATATATATATCTGTTCTGGGGAAGAGTTCTCAGTTAAACCAATATGTCATTTATGTCTTTAATAAATTAACCTTAAACTATTTAATTATTTTTACTTTTCGTTGATTTTCGTTTTTTCCGCCACACGCTAATCTTCTCTAATATTTTTTTTATTGTATTAAACTAAGTAACTTAGAGTTTACAATTTTATCGGGAGTTCCTTAAAAATAATTTTCCATTGTTATTTCTAAAGCTATTACTTCCTTAGTACAGTCAAGGTAACTAACTCTGCCTTAAAGTTTTAATCATCAATCAGTTTTTTTATCCTGTATTTCAAACCCTAACCATAATTTTTCCCTGTAATAGTTGACGTATTTTATATCTTGTTTTTATGATCTTACTTCTGTCAAACTTCGAAACGGAAGCAAGATCATATAAAATTTTAAACCTCTCGTAGGCGACTGAACTTTCTATCAGCGCGGATGATTGACCTAGTTCAAGATGCACGAAGGTTTGATGACCCTATACGGACATATAGGTAACACCATAGCCTCCAATACTGTTTACTGCCAAGCATAGAGAATACGCATACGATTTCACCTGTACGCGGCCACGTTTGTTCAAATATTCATCTCGGCCTCATGGCGAGCTGGGTATCATAAATTGAGGAGTTGGCTGGAATAAAGGCCTTAGTAAGAAAATTGCATTTTGAAATAGTGACATGTATATGTTTTAGAGAAATCCGTTATTTTTATTTCACGTTTATCTCACATTATTTTTTCTTATTACCATTAAGTAATGCATACTTACATTATACAAATGAATAGTAGTTGCTATAAACACAGTCAAAGGTAAAACAGAAATTATTAATAGCGTAATGGTACCAGCACAGATCAAAACTAGGTGAAGAATTTACATAACGGTACAAAAATTTGTAGGTGTCTTCTATGTACATAATCGTACAATATAAGTTGCTTGACTGAATAAAGGCCTTAGCTTACGAAAACTTTTATTCCAACCAACTCCTCAATTTCAATAACGGAAACAATTATTCTAGTTGTCACGTGACTTTCAACATGGAATTTGATGTAGGCTATCATGGACTCTTTGCACTATTCTGTTGGCTGCTTCATTGGAAGTCTCACTTACGTATGGGAACAAGAAGTCGTTGATAAGAAAAACCACGCTGAAACAGGCGCATACACAAAGAATAATATTTTTGTCCCCATTCAGTGGAAGGAAATGGACGCCAGCAAAACGTCTGCTGTCATCAGCGGTTCTTTGGAGGGTTCCCATTATTTAAAACACCAGCAAGCATCGTACAATTCCGATCGCTCCAAAACAAAAATCGGGAATCCAAGCAAGTGTAAAGAACGCTACGTTATTAGGCACGTTTATTTTATCATCCGTCGTATACAATACTTTTAGTATTCACTGACATTGTCATACAGTTTTTACAGTCTACTCTGGCAATGAAATACTTTAGCAAAATCAACACTTAATTTTTCTCAAATCTCAGGTCTAATCTACCTTGTGGATAGTACACAGGTGTGTCAAAGGAAAATTATGAAAATCAATAAGATTCTGAGCTCTTACAGTTAGGCGCGTGTAAATATCATACGCGCAAAGGCGACATTCCTTTGAATGTGTCAGCTCCTTGCAATTTTTAAACTTGAAACAAATAAATTAATACTTAAATAAGGGAATACCTTATTAAAATTCTTATTTAGATAATATTAATGTAAGCGCCGTTATCGTGGATAGCATTAATTTACTCTGTTATATATGTAAAAAAAATCAGCCGTAAAGATCGGGAAAAAATTCAATCTCGATTTGATTTGATTTATTGACAAGACATATTACACACAATATCACAGATACTGAACTAAATTTGATCCCATGGAGCAGAGCTCGAGTAGGGACCTTTCTGCATGCACTTACTCTTGAAGATGATGCTAAGCATACATTTTACAACTGTCAATATTTTCGGGCTGCTTACACTCGAAACATTAATTTATTTTTAAGTAGCTATTATGTTGTCTATTGAGCATCATCGGCCGTACATAAAATTAACAATAACAGCGGTACTTTTTTCCTTCAGCAGAGATGCAGTTCCAGTTTCCGGCGCAGTCGCTGCCTTATTTCGGCATGCAGGAGGCGTGGCGAAGACAAATTGCTTTTCTCGGGGCACTCTCGTCTCCCATTTCGGTTACAATCGATCTGGTAGTTCTATAAATATCTCAAATTATTAGTGGCGGCTCGTGGATTCTTGCCAGAGAGGGCTGCAGATGCTCAGAACTGTACACACATCATGAACGCGCCATGAATAGGGCCATGATGTTGTGGGAAAATTCACAATTTGGTTTCAATCACTTATGTGCACACGTGTAGCTGTGCTTCATTGTCAATGACCGGATTTTTTAAATCTCACTTGTCTCGGGGTTCTACTGGTACATTACAGACCTGTGGTATCACAGTAGCGTTATTCTGATTGAAGGAATCAAAGGAGAAACGTGCCTGAGCCAAGACACGCTGCCAATAACCATGAAGTTTTGCGGGTTTGCATATAATGATTTGAAAAAAAATTATAAAAAAAATATTTTCGCAACAAAATCGTTGCAGCTTAGCGTGTCATTGGTGAAGTGTCAACCAGTGCATAACCCTGTACAGTTCACGACAGTGTTAATACTACGACGGAAGATTTACGTATTTATTTACAAACTAAAGACGTTTTTGGACACATGCCATTGCAGAAAATGGCGTGTCACAGTAAACCAGAGAATTCACACAAACAAACAGATATGGCAACAGACGAAAGGCATTGGCTATTTGACGGGCTTGTTTGCAATTAACTGGACATTTCATTGTTAGTCCTTTCGGACTTTCGTTCATTACTACGGGATTTACAGAGAAAGGCCATGTTGTTTGAGGACTGGGACAGAAGGATAATTTTCTTTTATAGTTTACGAATGGAAAGATGCATACCGGGCCTATTTTGGCCATTGATGTTACTTTTGAACAGTTTTTGCAATGGGGACAAGTTATAAACTGAAGAAGTTTTTTTGGACATTGCAGCAAATGGTGTGTCACAGAAAACCAGAGAATTCACAAAAATAAACAGATAAGTAAATAGACAATATGTATATATATATATATATATATATATATATATATATATATAATTAGTTTTCAATCAATACTTTCTTTCTCTTCTGTTTACTAAAATAAATACAAATTTTGAGGGCAGAAAGGTGATTTTATGTTAAGAGGCTCATTTTATTGACCTCTAACAGGATAAATCTAAACGTCAGTTTTGTATTCAGACAACAATAGTCCCCTTTTCTCTTTCCGCATCACAATAATATTATGTGTACCGACTTTGATTACATTTGACTCACGAGTTCAACAGTTTTTTAGGGAGGCGCGCGCGCACACACACACACACCCTTACACACACACACACGCACACGCACACGGGAGGATTCGGGTTTGAACCCAGATTCCGGCCATCCTGACTGCGGTTTTCCAGGGTTTTACGAGATCACTTTAGGTGAATGTTGAGGTCCTGGCTGATTTCTACCCATCTTTCCGTCCTGCATCTCTACTAAGGCCATGTGTTGTTAGAGTGTACGTAAAGGAACAATATAAATAAACACACGGGCACACAGATATGAAGACTTTTCTTTTGAAAAGTACGCTACAATGCAGAAGATGCATTGGCGAGTGAAACAAATATTGTTATCAACTTCCGCTCTCTGTTCATTGGGTTTGCCCAGAGGACAACGCTCCCAGACGAACTGTGTTTCACAGCAAACACAACACACATTTACTCTCCATCTGCCGCACTGGATGCATACTTTGTGGCTTGTCGTGACCGTTTACTCAAATTACTTGCTATTATTTTCGCATGCATATCACTACACATAAATGTACGTACTTCGATGCCGTTAATGGGAATGGGATTCGTTTGATATGCGCTGTAATTATTCTGGAATGCTTCTGTTTCCCATTATAGGAAAAAATGTTAAAAGTAGCATATTTCACAATGGGTAGTTAAAAATCCGAGTGGATTCATGCCATTTTGGAAATTTTTTCAAAGTATTTTGACTACAATTGTGGCTGGATTCATGGGTTTAATTTTTTTGGGAAAGGTCAAAGTAAGGTAATGCCGGCTTGCCATTTAGGCACCTTCCGCAAATGAAAGAGCAATGTTGTGTGTTTTATAGTAAGTTTGAGTATACTTATTTGAAATAAGTTGCAAGTTTCTCGCACTCGACTCCACAGATGTATGTGACGTTATGAATGTGTGGTATATTTTTAATTGATTACGTAACGTTAGCAAAAATAGTAATGTTTTGTCATATTTGCGTTTAATGCTTGTCTGAGTTCAATTTTTTTTTAACAACTAAGACGCATATCATAACATTTTTTAACTAGCACAGGAATCGTGCCAGCGAAAACCAATTTCGTCTGGAAATTTTATGATTTCCATGCCAAAAAAGTCAGGTAATTTCGAAAATTAAACTGTTTTATGTTTGTAAATTGTTCCACTAGTAAGTGAAAACACTTAAGTCAATTTTCGTTGCAGTACGATTTATTCTGTGGCACTCGCGAAAAATTAATTTCAGTTTCTAAACACCAGGATGTTGATAAAAGTTTTTTTTTGCAGAATTCGCAAATTAATTTTTTTCTGTAGAAAGCTTTAATCACACAATTTAAATGGAAATAAAGTTGAGATTTTCCTTCTGCACACAAGCTGGAGTAAATAAACTGCAGTCCCAACCTTCGAACACTAACTCCCATCACATCCAATCCTTGGGCAGTTATAAGAATATATTTATACAAGACGTATTCAAGTAAAACTGCGTTGTAACGTATTTAATTAATATACTAGGTTTCAGTAAATACGAAGCCGTGGTTATTGTCGATTTTCATTACTCTACTGCTTATAATGGTAGTTAAATATTTATCTTTGAAGAAAATTAAAACTTGCTACTTTATACACACAGTAGGATTATTATAAAGTGAGAATGGGGATGATTTCATTAATTTTATCATATTTGGTTGAAGAGCTTTCAATTAAAAATGGACATTAAGATTTTCTACTTTGAAAAGGCGTACGCATTTCTTACAAAAATTGTTAAGTCTAGTACCTAAATAAAATTTAAATAAAATTCAGTAAAACAAGTCATTAAACTATAAATAATTTAAAAGAAACGTTTCCCAGTATTTTATAAATAAATAACTATTTCGCACAAATATGTTTCTTCCTTCTGGAAAACCCGCGGTTTTCTAAAGTGGTAAAGTAAATATTTAAAACAATATTGGGAATAAACTGATCCTGATCTTTCAGTTGGCGTGGTGGAATTGTCGATTTATCCAAAAACGAGGTCCATGACCTCTCCATACTTCCATATTTCCCTTCATCGGAATCCACGCCCTTTTCTCCACTTGCCACCCTCTTCCTTCTTCCCCTTCGCTCTCACAGACCTCATCTGCTCTGATTGCCTCCGGCCCGCGTTCCTTGCCCGAACAGTTCTGTTTGTCTGCAGCATCTCTTCTTGTTGACTCGGTCGACTGCAGGGTTCAATCAGTCTCCTCGAGTACACACGCTCGCGCGCGCCCTGAAGAAACTACCCCCTTCCTCCCTTCTCCAAAAACTACAACTCTTACTCTTCATCTACCCAACCCCTGCCTCCTGCAACACCCATCGTAGGTTTAGGACGTCGATCTCTGATGGCGACCACAGCCGTTTATAAGAACTTACCTGCTGGCGTTAAGTAGAGGTGACAAGGTTTTCTCGGTCATCAAGTTGTGACTACACGCTTGCAAGCAATTCAGCGTTTTAAGGCCACATACGGTAGTTTTATAGTGATTAAGATTTTTTTGAAGCAACATAAATTTAATAGAATCTCTACATAGTTTTGTAACAATTATATTATATTGTTTACCAAATTGTTGGTAGCGCAATAAACCGCGCAGTTTTTCTGATTTTTGCACCCAAAATATCGCCAAATTTTTATAACTGGAAATAATAATAAAAAAAAAACATTTTTTGAAAGAACGGCGCAATATTTTGCAAAATATTTAGTTTAAAAAGTGTTGAGTTTTTTGCACAAATGTGGGAAAAAAAAACCTAGCATGAGCTTAAGATAATAGGAATAAAAAATAAGACTAAATATTGTATACATTTGTCAAATATTTGACTAAATTCAACGACAGCTAATATTAAATTATAACATTTGTTTCGTGACTCTCTCTTAAATATTTTGATCACCGTGCGAATAGTTTTACTTTATTTTGGTTTCCGCGAGGGTTTTCGCCATAATTAATATTTGTAGTTTTTTTGTTTGTTTGATTTACTAACAATTTACCATTCTCTTGAGCAGGTTTAGACACGAGTTAACCGATGGCAACTGCTTAAGCGACTGAAATTGATATCTGTCCCTACGCAGGCTAACAACACGATTTACCGGAGGGTAGGTTATCCTCCTCTTTTGTAAACTTGTTACTGGACGCCCTTAGTTATTTGATTACCTGAAGGTTGACATCAAACGTGGCTCTACAATGGAGCAGCGCCGGAAGGAGATGGGTGGGGGAAACGGGAGATTCCCGAGAAAACCAGCCGACCAGCTGCATCGTCCAGCACGATTCCCACATGCGAAAATCCGGGGAACACCCCACCGAGAAACGAGCACGGATCGCCTAGGTGGGAGGAGAATTTTCTAGCCACTGCTCCAACCGCGGTCCCCAGAAATAAGTGAAAGCAAAGACTCGATCGTACAGAGGACAAGATAACAACGTATCTCTTGGTGTGATCACGCCGTGAGGATGGAGAAAGAATTAAATGTTCGGTACGGCTAATGTTTCGTGTAACTTCAATGAATTTCGACATTTTTTGTGAGCTTGTTGTTAAGTTACAGTACAACATTCAAATTGCAAGAAAAAAAGTACTGTACATAATATGGGATGGACATCACAGTTTAAATTTAGAACCAAGTAGGCTTACATCGCATGGATCATATACAACATACAAAGTAAAGTGCCCTCATAGAAGTCATAATTTACTGAAATTATGAAAGAGGGTCCAATGTCAACATGAGAATACAACAGAAATGACCAAAACCATATAGAGACTGCACTTAAACATATCTACCCATGGCCCACTTGATTGAATCATTCCTGACTTAGCTCCCACTGTTGGAAAGCAATAAGGACGTGTATGTGCAACAATGAAATTGCGTGCAAGGTAGCCCCGAATCTTGAGAATTCTGACTGCACCGACATTTTGAAATGTTAAGAACGAATAAGACGAAGGTGTATTGCCAACACTTATATTTTCAAAGAGTCAGCAACCAAGATGTTCATACTTTAAAAATACCACAAAACACTCATTTTCGTCACTAACGTAAGCTTTAAGTTGAAGAGATCGTCTCCATATCGAATTTTTGTATTTTGTTCTATTGCTTTTCTTTTGGGTAAATTTACATATTTAATTGCAGTGAGAAAAGTCTTATTACTTTTGTAACTGCAATTAGTTCTGTAACAGCAGCAATGATAAACAAAGATTTAAGATGTCTAAAAGTATATCAGTACGTATTCAATTCGGCAGTTAGGTTAAAGTCCCATAAATTTACCCAAAATTAAAGTTATGACACGAAATACAAAAAATCAAGATGCCGACTATCTCTCGCTCTTAAACAATTGTGGAGGATCACAAATGAGTATACACACGTGTACTGTTCTTCTAATGTTATTCCTAAGTAGATCACACACACACATTGAACAGTTTTCGAATGAGTGTCTACCGACCGAAGCTTTGCACACCACTTGGTGGTCAGGGCAGGCGGCCACCTTAAGAACCCAAGTACGGTGAGGTGAGGTAGTATTACAGCCCTTCACCAACGAGGCGACGAGGGTGGGTGAAGGAACAACACAACAGCCATGACCGCGACAGGATTCGAACCCAGAACCGTAGACCAACTCGTAACCGACTACGACACAAAGGCCGGCTAACAGTCCAAGAAACTGCTCAGGAAGTTCTTGATGGTAAGGTAAGGTAAGTGGACTTAACGTCTCATCGAACAAGCACGAGGTCATCCGAGACGGTGATACGCAACTTGGTACAATGACAGGAGTTGGGAGAGGAGTCGGCCATGGCTTTTGTTAAGAAACCATCCAAGTATTAGCCTAGAGCGATCTCGGGAAATCATGGAAAACCAAAATCAGGATGACCGGAGCCGAGGATCGAATCCCTAATGCGAGTTCAACGTGTTACCGTTGCACCACCTCGATCGGTGGAAAGTGCTGGAAGTCAATTCATAATTCGTTAAGTATATCATGACATCATGCCAACAGAACTACTGCGTAAGTACACTCGCTCGAGGGATAAACCATTACAAAGCTGTAATCTATACAGCATATGTCTGCCTGATTTTGACATTTCGCTTCTGAGAAAGATGCCTGCAGCTTTATTGTGTTGACCTTTAAACAGTCCTAATTTCCTGGAAAAACATGGTCTGTGCATTCCTGTTTACAGCATATTTATCAGAAGAGAAATGTCAAAGTCAGGCTATAATACGTAGGAGATGGAAGTTACGAGCGGGAAGTTGGTATTCCCAGCGTTCCTCGTCGCGGTCGTCCGAGCTGGGAGTCACCCGAACCAGCCGGTCCATTTCCTTTCACGGCCCGCTTGCTGGCAGGCCCATCTTCCCGCCACGAGTAACATCCACTCGACGCAAGTGCACGGGTCGCCTACCATACACACTCTACCCCACCCTCCCCTACCATACCCTCTAGGACTTGAATTTAATTAGACGTCGCAGCGACCGAGGTGCTCATGGCATCCGCGCCCTAGGGACAGCCGGGGGTTTTGTGCCCGCCTTGGGAGCCGTGTTTCGACTTGCGGGGAACAAACATCTCCTAGGTGTGCTGAATGTAATTATCTCTCAAACGCACACTGTCGGGGATGTTATCCTGTAATGTGTTGTTGTGGTGTGGGGTTACTCTCTAACACGGGATTATTGCCCCATGTTGGGCGCCACGTGTGAAGCTGACGCCACGCAACACACTGTAAATGATCTACAGTAGACAGAACTTGTTTCAAAGAACTACCCGGTTTCTTCTCTCCTATCACATACATAATTTTATATCTCGTACCTATTTCTCAAAATAATCGGTTTGATTAACATTGAATAAAATATAAAAAATCACTATTTTACAAACTCTTGTTTGTCAAAAAATATCACATTCCAATACTAATCATTTCAGTTAGTTAATTTACGTAATATATTAAGACATATGACTAATTTTAATAATTAACTAATATCTTTGCATATGAAAATTACACATAATTCAATTTGTAATGACAGGAGGCACAAAGGAAAACGTATTTTGTTGCAGATACAAAATATTTGGTTAGTACTGACACTGCCAAATATTTTTTTGTGCTTATCCTTGAGCAAATTTTGTGGTTACCACTAAAATTTTGCGGTTACCAAGAAATTATTTTGTGGTCAACAGAAAATAATCTAGGGACAATTTACTGCTACGTTTTGTTTCGGTGTACACAGGGATTTCATTTAGCAGTTTAAATGAATGGTGCTATGTCAATAATGCAGCCTAAGCTTCAAAAAGCTGGCAGACATAATGTGAAAATGTGCTTCTCGATATATTCAGGTACTGAAGTTACATCATGTGAAACAAAAAGAAGGTTTACACATAGACCATAATCTCACATGTAATAAGATGTAATCTATGCTCCCATGAAAATACAAAAGCTGTTTATCAGTTTCAATACTCGCTGGGAATAACTTACACAAACTCCTGCAGAAACCCTTATTTACGTTGGTTATGAGTATTCAGTAATGCAAAGTTTGATGCCTGGTGCAACAGTATTCGTCTATCGTCCAGCATACAGACAAGAAGTCGGATGAAGTAGATTATATTTGCGCTCTCTGTTTCTCTGTACAATGGGTCGCAACAACCAAGCCTTTTAATAGACAACAACATTTTCAAGTGTTTTATCATTAGAATTCGCTTCAGTGTTCGGCCGAATTTTACCCTTGCTTTGATGCAGTTTATTCTTAAAAGTTAAGCATAATATATGTTCACTACAAAGATTACAATTCCGTTTCTTACGAAGGGAACTCATTATCTT
Source organism: Medauroidea extradentata (assembly GCA_003012365.1). Lineage (NCBI taxonomy): Eukaryota > Metazoa > Arthropoda > Insecta > Phasmatodea > Phasmatidae > Medauroidea > Medauroidea extradentata. The sequence goes on along the minus strand of PNEQ01044357.1, from coordinate 77,093 downwards.
AAGGGGTATGCCTACCAAGCTTGCAGCCACGATCTTAAATGTAGAATCAGTGTAAAACATACATCTCAATTTATTAATTTTAAAGATATTAATTTCAACAAAAAAAATCGTCTTAAGTAAAAACGTAAAATGTCTTAATAAATAATGCGTTAGGAATAAAAAAAGTGCCGCTATTTTTTTTTGTTTAGCTGAAATTTTAAAATTATATTTTATTTATAAGGTACCTATAAAATCGTATAGCATTTTTTTAAAATAAATTTAACATTGTTTTATTTTTTAAAGAGTTTTATTTACATGTATCTAATAGAAAATTATTTATTTTAACGTCGATTTTCTATTTACAGTTCGTAGCTGCAAGCTAATTAGGAAGTACCCTTAGTGATTGATATTTTGGTCAGCGCTTAACATTGAGGTTTTCAGCGCTGGTGAGGGGTCATATGATGTATGGAGCAGCGCCGGAATGAAAGGGCGGGGGGAAACGGGAGATCTCCGAGAAAATCCGCCTACCAGCGACATCATCTGGCACGATTCCCACATGCGACCCCATCGGGAATTGAACCCGGATCGCCTTGGTGGGAGGCGAATGGTCTGGCCATTCGGCCACCGCGGCCACTAGCGCCCTAGGTTCTAAGTAGTAATCTGAGGAGTTAATTTGTAATAAACTATAGACCCTGGTTAGGGACGCATTACTTTAATCTAGATGTAAGTGGGGAAGCATGGTCAAGTTTCAAAGGAAGCTGCGTTATATCAAACTATAGACTCAGACATGTTGTATTAACATGCCTGCCGGAACCAACCAGTAGGGTATATTCATCTTATTAAGGTGGTGTGTCTGAAAAATTCGTTCCTCGTCTCTTGCACGCTGTTGGCACGTGGGCACGGTCGTAGAAGAACAGGTCTGGACACTCGCCTATCTACCAATGTATTTTGCTTGGCCCCCTTGTTGTTTGGCTGTAGTTCGTCAAGTTACCGAGAATGCCGTACTTTTCGGCGCTGTAATCCGGGCGGTCGGACTCAAACTCCGTCCACTTTTTTCCATTGTTAAATTTATAAAGTAAATAAAGATTGCTGGAGCCTTTTCTTAAAATTGTGAGTGAAGAAAGTATTTCATAAATTGATAAAAAATATGTTTCGATAAATTGTTTATCTTAGCGGAAAGGAAGTGGGCGGAGTTTAGTCCGACCGCCCTAACCGAAGCGCCAATAAAACACAATATTCTCGGTAACTTGGTGAACTACAGCCAAACAACAAGGGGGTCAAATATCCAGGCGAGTGTCCAAACCTGTTCTTCTACGGCCGTGCACGTGGGTAGCATAAGGTCTGAATGTGGGCGAGCGAAGTGAAGCCAAGAGGGGGGAGAGATAGCCACCAAAGTTGCCAGCCGCCATACTGCTTTAACCTCAAAAGTACACATCAGACAGGTATTTTATATGGTAAATTAATGTATTATGCTCTTTAATTAATGTTTTAGGTTCAAAACTCTATATTTTAGCCCTGTTTAAACACCTGCTAACTAATATTTCCTCAATTTTTAAATTAGTCGGCCATATTGATACCAGCCACGTCAAACGTTTGTTTGGTTACAATTCCCGGCGACATGCACCATCTGGACCCTTCTAACATCTTTGCATCTATTAGTCTAAAGCCCGGTACACACTATCCATAATTCAGCACCGAACTCCGCACCTAATTAGGCACAAGTAGCACTGCGACAGTATGTATCGCAAATACGCTGGTTCTAGGCAGAATTCCGTACTTAATTTAACAGATAGACCACGTCCTGTTTTTCATCGTAGTGTATGTTCACGCGCATGCGCAATGCATATTTTCAGTCACCGCGTGTGTGAAGTACGCAAGTAGGGTTGCCAATGTGCTTTGAATATAAATAAAATTCTTCTTTACTACTGAACACACGACCGTCAGATGTTTAAAAACATAAATAATACAAGATAGTTTCGATTGCTTGGCCACTATGGCAAGTCTTGTTATGAAATAATATACGGCACTTTTACTTTTGTAATTTATAGAACATAACAACCAACATCACAAATAGATTTTTCTCCTTAATGTACCGAAACATATAAATTCTGTTATGAAATTTTAGTCGATGTTTGTTACAGAAAATAGTAAGGTATTGAGTAGAGAATTAAGGAAAGCGTGTACCGGGCATAGTGACAGCGCAGATATGTGTATATTATCGCTTCTCTAAGAACAGATCCACTCTTCGCGACTGCGAAATACGACGCTCAGCTTGTGGCAGAATGTGATCAATCTTGCAGGGACAGCCTGTACAACGTGACAGAGGAAGGACTCATGTTTGTCGCAGAGTGGACCGGGATGGGCTGCCCACCCCCGGACATGGCGCTCAACGGCTCGATGATGCCCTTCTCGGCTAGTGAGCGCCACCTCGCAGACTACTCCCAGGTCACAGAGGTCAAGTTCGTCGGCCAGGTCGGGCCCATGGAGGAGAAGATGATGTGCAAGATCAAGTGTATCGGCGGCGAGTGGGTCGGCCCGCTGTGCCACAACGATTCAGGTAGGTTTCCGTGAACTTGCATGGCATTAGAGAGGACGCGAGTCAGATACCTAATTTACTTTCTTAGGTTGACAGCTAGGGTATTACGGACGGTTACACACTCAAGCTTCCACAACAACACGAACTGGGAGAGGAACAATACCAACATTCCCCTGGGACGCTTTCTGGAAGCCATGGAAAACCGAAATCAGGATGACCGGAGCTGGGATTCGAACCCGGGTCCTCCCGAATACGAGTCCAGTGTATTACCGTTGCGCCACCTTTCTGGGTGTTAACTTTCTTGTGCGGTCATCCTGAAATGGGTTTTCAGCGGTTTTCTGGAATCACGCTAGGCGAATCCTTACTACAGGCCATGGACGATTCCTTCGCACTACATGGCCTGCTGTCCTCATGTTGACAAGAAGTCCTACTTACCTTCTCAGTGAGCCTAGCGTGCGCATCGCATACACGTGCACAAAGAGAATGAGTAAGGGATAAGGCGGCAACACGGCGTCAATAATGCTGTAACCACAATGGCACGAACAGGAGCGAGGTTTCTGTGACGTCAGCTCGACCGCCTCGACGCTGTCAGGCTGACATATTTTGTTATTCGCATCGCGTCTTCCGCGCCACTGTGATTCCAGCATGACGCAGTGATGCACAGCGACCAAGGGATTTTTCTCATAATGAGCCCTTTCCTGATATTTTATACTATTGAGTGCCTACTTCATTTAACTTAATCGTTGAGGTTTCACTCAAAGCAATGATGAAGTCACGTTGGTGATAACTCGCTCCCACTCTATAGTATGACCAATTTTATGAGAACAGAATGATTACTGATTTGTGGTAAACCTACGTAGCTTAAAGCATTGATGTAGTCACTGATTTCTGGTGGAAATAACTTTGTACAAACTTGTTTCAATGTCTTACGTGTACTGCATGTGTATATCCACGAAAATAACACCAACTTCAAAGTAAGGTCACTCCTTAAAACCCTACAGGTAAAATATTCCTAGCAAATTACTGCACGCGACAGTTGAGTGGCTTGAGCGAAAGGCCATGATTCATTATTTTTGCTGCTTTCAAGATAATTAGTTTGTTCTTCCAGTTACACAATTCTGTTGAGAATTGCTTTACTATGTAGTCTAATTTTCTTATAGACAAAAATTGTATAGATTTGGCTAGTAAGTTCACTAATGACAGTTTCCTTAATTTCATACTTAGCTGAAATCATTGTGTATTTTGTCTTGAATAAATAAGTTGAGATAGTATACATTGTTTATATCAAAACTGTACAACGGTTTTTCGATATATGCTCTCGTTTAGGATTTAAAACATAACAATCGCAAATGCATCAAAAATAATGGAAACCGTGCCCACTGTTTGCAAACATAATTATAATGGCTTTCATTGACACATTAATGTTAAAATTAGCAGGTCCTGCAAGCAATATCCAGCGCACAAAATATAGTATATTATTATTATTATTATCATTAGAATTTATTGGTTTGTGGACGTACGCCATTGCTCATGTTTTGCTGATCAAACCTGTGCTGAATTACAAAGTACGAAAACGAACAAGAAAAAAACAAATATAAAACACACACAAGTAGAAAAATAGTAATGTTATTAGAGGAATTTTGTCAGTTTTCCCCTCCCCCAAAATACTTATTATATTAGACAATTATTTAAAAAAAAACTGACAGAATTCTTCTGGGATTGCTTTTTTTCTATTTTTGTTAGTGATTTATATTTGTTTTTTCTTGTTCGTTTTCGTACTTCGTCATTCAACACAGGTTTGATCAGCAAAACATTAGCGATGGCGTATGTCCACAAACCAATAAATTCTAATCGTAAACTCTCATTGCAACAAACATTTAAAAATCTCACTATTATTATAATTTTTATTATTAAATTGTCTTGATAATTTCTTTATGGTGGTAATTTTGGAACAACTTTAGTATGATGAATACGCCTCCCCCATTTCCCTTCTTTAAGGGTGTTCAAATGCGATAAAATCATAATTTTATATTTTTATGAAATGTAGTTAGTTTTGTAGACGATACTTGTTAGTACATTTTATTCTTAAGAAACAATTTTAGCTCTCATAGTTTTCTCATAACGGGGTGTCAAAGTCAAAATTTGATTGTTACACTGCCATGCAAATAGTGAAAACCAATTGACCTACTTAATCAAAATAATTCACTGTGAAGTTAAATCCCATGAGCTGCGTAATAAAACGCTGAAAAGCCCACAACGTAATATTTTGAATTTAAAAAAAATCCCAAACATACAGAAATAAATTGCAAATTCAGCAATTTTTTTAAAAAATACAAAAACATTTCGCGGGATTTATTCAAATGTTATATTACGTAGCCCATAGTACGTTATTTCACTTTTTCACTTTTCACGTACGTAAGTCAATTGGTTTCCACTATTTGGATGGCAGCAGAACATGCAAATTTTGACTTTGACGCACCGTTACGAGAAAACTACACCCGCTAAAATAGTTTCGTAAGTGGAAACTGCACTCACAAGTATCGTCTACAAATCTATCTCTGTTTCATATAAACATAAAATTACGACTTTATCGCACTTGAAAACCCTTAAGAACCGCTTTCCACGTAAGAACGACTGCCTAAAGACGGGAGTGCCGTCTCTATTCCTCTCCTGTACTCTACGACAGGAATGTTCTCCTTTAGTCTAGATCATGTTCTATCTATCATATATCTACTCCAGGGGGTTGACTTCTCCCTGGGCGATCTGTCTGACTGATGACTCTTGTCTGTGAACTCTGGCACTACCGAGCTACGTCACGAGTAACCCAGAGGGGTGTTATCAACCCCGCAAATACCCCGGGTCTCGGATGAACCGCTTGCGTCCACGAAGACAGCAGTACGAGTTTCAGATCGTCTGGGAGTTTACTCCAATGCAACTTGACAGTTAAAATAAGTCACGAAGGTAAATAGGACGACATTTCTCTTGAGGAGTGCAAGCAGTAACCCGAAAAAAGTTTTCAAACGTCCAATCACTTCTCGAACAACTCGTGCTTACCTAGCATTAGAGTAGGGTGAGCTGCTGTTAGCAGGCGTAACTGGCCAATTGACGTTTATAAAAAACATAAACGGTCGAAATAACGGAAACCCCAACAACGAAGTGAAATGAATGCACAGTGTTCAAAATATTGAAGAAAGAAGCACGAAACTATTAGTATAAGCACTAATATAAATAAAATAACGTTCAACAATGTTCTGTGGGCATATACACAGTGTACGTGTAGGCTAGTACAAAATAAAAAGTACAACGTATAACACGCATTCTGGTATTTCCGGTTCCGATGGACATCAATCCCGACTGTTTTGATACTTCAAAAATGAAATGCGTAATGCAGGTATTTTTTTTTTTTTTTTACAAAAATACCACTTGATCAGAAATAATAATACAAAGGGAACGCTATAAAATCGGGCACTTGAGACATTCGTAATGTATGTATACCAATAATTCAGCCACAAACCACTCCAAAAATAAACTAAAACAATTATTTGCTAATATGTCACAGGGACCATCTATAGGAAATTAATAACGCTCGGTACACAAAAGTGCCTGATAAGAACACTTCACTTTTATGTAGTTTGTGAAAGCCGTATTCATTCTCTCAACGCGGCTGACATTTGAATATTTTTGGTGCTGCGTCATAGCTCCATAACTCGGAAAATATTGACCGGTTGATAAAAAATTTGAAATTGTCTATAATCTACGCATTAAGGGTAAAAGGGTACATTTTTGTAGGTTCGCCATTTTGTAGCCTAGCATATTAATTAAGATTATATATTATACTAGTTACTTCCCACGAATTCGTTCGCGTGAATTTCAGTTTAATGCGAACAAAATCGTAGCACTAATTTTGGTGCCGTGATTTTAATTTGGTCGTTGATAACAATTGTTTTAGGTTAGCCTTATTATAAACATCTTTCATAGTTTTCGGAAGATTTTCCCAGTTAATATCAGTTGTATCACAACTTTATTAACAATCGGTTTACCTTTTGGAGGAATACATTTAGAAATACATGCAGACATTTGTAAACAGAATTCTAATAATATGATTTAAAAGCTGAATTTGAGACATCAGACATATTTGAAAAGGCTCACTCCTGGATACAAGAAAGATAAAAAAATGTATTTTTTTTTTTTTTAATTGTCAGCATTTCGTAAGTTTTGCTGCCACTGTATGATGTTTGAAAAGTTGTTAAAATAAAGTTTTATGAAGATCTTAGTGACTTTGTTTTATGTTTTTGCTTTAAGGCGACGAGATAGTCTCAGTTTTTGAGATATGTATTTACCATCGTAATTATTGTTGTATACAAATTTCTGAATATTTAACTTTGCTAGTAGAGCATAACTATGTACTATCAGACTTTCTGACGTCACAATAAATTGTATGGTAGTTCTGGTACGGTATCTGATACTGTCCAATGTAATTTATCAGTATTCATTCTATACGTTTCTACATAATACAGGCATTCCATCAACACTAACTTTAATTACACAGTAAGGGACTTTCTCTGTGCTTTAACTTAGCCAGAATTTAAATATTTAAACTCAAATTATTTTTCATAAACTAGTAAACTTGAGTTGACAGTAGTTACTCCTCATTTCCCTTTAAAATAAATAAGTATCGCACGTTACAAATGGTAATGTATCATTTTGTTTGGTTTATTGATCATTGGTGAGAATTTCTGATCGCCTCGCAAGCAAAAATACACACGGTAATGGCGACAAGCCCCTCGTGTCAACTCAGAAATGTCCGCCATCTGAACCCGAAACATCAGAAGGTATAGAGCTTCGATATTTTCTAAATATAAAGAGCACTTCCATCTGCCATATTTACGGACCGAGTATCAGCATGAGAAGCACAATCCGGTGGTGTTTGGTTAATCAACGGGAATTTTCAACTCTGCCACTTTTCTAGACCAGGAATGCTAATTCGGCACAGGTACATTTTCGACACACTACCTCTCTCATAGTTCATTCTAGGTTAAGCCTGTTTTAATTGGCTTGTTTATCCTGACGCATGAGCGGTTTTGCAGTATGTCGGGAATTGCGGTTTTCTTTCGAAATTTTTAAAAGTACCAACAGTATCTTTAACTACGAAAAAAACACACACTTGAAAGTACGCCCTTATATTTTAAAGACAGTGCCACATTGTAATAAGCATTATTTCATATTGCTGTAGCTAGAATAATACCAACCGGTTTCACATAGAAACGTGTGTTGAAATTTGCTACGTACTTTCCACGTATAAATTAGTCACCACTTAAGGCCTCGCTCTTAAGTTTTACAGTGGTTTCGAAGAAATGTTAACACAAATTAATACATATATAAAAATTCATTCCCATAGTTTTAATACCTATATACCATCGTTTGTCTCTGAAATTTTCTGTTGCAATATACACCAAACGGATTTTTAGATTTTAATCCCTGAAATATCACATATTTTGCTGTCAAAATAAGTCAAAATAAATATTTTTTCCTAGCAAACAGTACATTGCTTAAAAAACGCTATGAAAAAATTGTGTATCGTATGACTGTACACAGTCTTAACGATGCCCTAGAATGAAAACCTCGTATCTACAGAATTTGAAAACATCGCATAAATTATAAAAACATGAACAAAATGTTATATTATTCAAAACTTTTCTTTCGTAAAAAAATATTTTAAAAGTGTTACCGAAATTCCTTTTTTGAGATAAATTAGAATTTTTGTTTGCAATTTTTATTAGTGGAATTGAAGACAATGTTAAAATTGCAAATGCGAGGCTTTCATTCCAAGTCATCGTTCAATTTTTTTCAAAGCATTTGGTTAAAAAATATTAGAGCTATTTGCAAGTGTTTGAAATAAATGAAAGATCATGGCCTTAAAGCCCCATTAAAATGAGTCTAACGAGATCACAGCACGCCAGTGCAATGCTTCGCGCATAGAGGCGACACAGTTATTTGTCCGAGAGCCAGTGCTTCTGAGTGAGTGAGAGACTATGGTCAGCGCTTAAAATCGAGGTTTTTAGCGCGGGTGAGGGGTGAGATGAGGTGAGTGTGGAGCGGCGTCGGAATGAAAGGGCGGGGGAAACGGGAGATCCCCGAGAAAACCCGCCGACCAGCGGCATCGTCCGGCACGATCAATGCTTCCGAGCTTCAAATGCGTGAAGAACGTAGAGTTTTCTATCTCCAAGTTAGGATAACCGTCACGAGTCACGAGACACATAATAGACGCTGCTTACCTTCTACATTCCGTCTCCTCTTGCAATAACTGCAACTTCTTCAAGTTGGTATAATCGTGCTCGCCGCAACAGTTTTATGTTACCACGTTTTTATTAACTCGCCTTCGTGTCTGCCGGTTTGTTTTAATGTTCGATACAAATTTTGCTTGTTTAAAATCGATTGCGAATTTTCGCACGAACAAGACTTAAAAACAGAAAATATTTATTTAAAAAAATATCCCTATAATATTTTTTAAAAGTACTAAAACGTATAAACTAATTTCTCCTGTGAAAATACTTCTAAGATTTAAAACAAAAAACGTGGGGCGCATGCAACGTATAAAACCAAAGAGTGTAGAGAGTAGCTGTCGTTTAAAAAAGCCACAACAAATTATTATTAGTCACTTAGGTGAACTAATTATCTATTGTATGCACCCCACGTTTTTTGTTTAACCTTAAAGGTATTTTCAATAGGAATAATTTATTTCATACATATTAGTCTGTTTTAAAAACATAATATATTTTAAAAAATAATTAAATAGTTATTTTTAATGAAACCATCATTACTGTTACTACGCACACCAAAATCGTCGAACAAGTATTAAGACAAAAATGCAATTTACATAGAAGATGTATGTCAACATTTCCGAAAAAAGCATCTTTGTCAATTATGCTATATCATTACGAAGGAGATTATTAAGAAAAGTGAGCAAAATATAAATTTCTGCAACGTGAGCGTAGTTAGTCGCATTGTTCGGATTTGTGTTTTTTTATTTGGCTTAGAATATTATTCCTGTGTGTGCGCGCGTGTGTTCGACCGCTTGCCTCAGGGGTTCTATGCTCCGCCGGGTAAGAGAACTTCAATGCTACAGCACCCCGGGTTCAGGACTGGGCGTTGTATTGGCCCTTCATCCCCATATTGCGGACGGGAACGGCAGACCACCCCATTATCTTTCTCGCCTGAGAGTGGAATTGAGGGCCAGATATCCCCCGGGCGGGCTGAAAACTACCACACACACATACATTCATATAATATGTGTGTATGTGTATATATGTGTGTGTGTAAAGTAAGAATTTAGTCATAGTATCACTTCAATCAGACCTCTTCTGCTTACGACGTCACAGTTAAACGTGGAAAAGAAAAATATAAAAACATCCGTGTGTCAAGAGAAAATTAACAACCGGGATTTTAAAACGGGCTTATATCAGTAAGTAATTATTAATGTAATTGGGGTCTATACTCCATTTCATTATTGCATCTAGTGTAAGTTCTAACATTTTTGTGGATTGCGGGGGGGGGGGGGGCTGAGGAGGTTGGACATGTTGGTCTCTCCCTCCCGTACCCTCCCACGTGTGGCCCTGGCTCTTGGATCGAACAAGTTTTTGAATGAAGATCCTCACACGTTAGCGAGGCGGACATTTTTGTGTTGCGGAGCTTTCTCAGCTTCCTCCCGTTATCGCAGTCATTTTCAATCCACTTCGTTCCTTCGCCAGTCTGACCATAATATAGCAATGCCCCGCCAAACCAGAAGGAAGTGAATCGATTGGGAAAGGACTAAACTACGTACGTTATCGTGACCTCGAAAACGCTTGTCAGTGATTACCCAAATTAAATAATATATCATAATCACTAAAACCATTTCCACATTCTTATCTTCTTGAATTACATATATGAACTCTTCAGTTTCCCAAGAATTGCATAGATACGGCAACACATAAATAAATACAAGGAATTTACGAGGAGTTAGCCCCGCCTTACCTCCCCTCCTGCGCGCACACACACACACACACACATTTGGAGCAAAAAATATCATATCTATGTATTTCCCTGGTTAAATGTAAATCAGTACCTGTAATTCAACGTCTAGTTTACCGACGGGTAACATTTCACACGAGATAGCATAAACAATCTGCACAATTCCTTAGAACCTTGACTGGTGTTTACCTGCGACTGTTCATGCTCGAAAACAAACAATACGATCTGAGAAAACATCACTGATTTACTACTCTACTGCATTCTATTCTCCACGTTTCATATATTTCGAATTACTCTGAAAATACTGGGGGACCCACAAGTATTTTAAATTTTCTGCTCCAAAATATGTAAGGAATGAGTCCTGCGTGTGTGGCGATAAATCTTCGGGAATCATCTTGGGTAATACATATTTCAACTGTAAAATATATCATTTGGTCAGCATGTATGCACTGCAGTAGCAGCGGGGCGAAGTATTAATATCATAGGCATGTCTGTTCAAACCTCATGCATGTTTCATGGGAGTATTCACCACAGAGAAGAAAGCGAGAGATGCAGAGAGATATAGAAGGGGAGAGTCATTCTGGAGCAGGCGGAAATCCAGATAGCCTCATGAGAGGCCACTTTAAAGAGAAAGGTTTCAGTGCAGCTGTTTGCTAACCTCTCTCCCTACACCGCGCCATATCCCTTTCACCGCCATTCCTTCTTCCCCACCCCTTGTTGGAAGTTCGTTTAAATGATCTCCTCTCAGTCTGGGCACCCACTGATACGGATGGCGGCGTCCATTTAACGGCTAACAGTTTGATCTTCCTTGTCACCTGAAATAAAGAGACATCTGATCCATCGTCTGAAAATCCGCCAGGGCTTCACAGCGCGAAAACTCTTGCTCTCCCGTATCTAGTACTCGCCAGTGATATTCGCCACTCTCATGATTTCCTAGGAAACATTCCACAACTCTGAAGTGGACACTATTGTAAATATTCTCTGTTCTTTCGTAACATTTAGTTACCCTACACACTACGGCCCAAAAAAGGTATAGGCTGTTCACAATGAAGTGAGCACGTTTTAAAGGTACTGTTCGTCACATTATGTGTTCAAGATATGAACCAGTCAACTCAAGGCATCCTTCATACCATAAACCGGGATTGCTTTGACCTTGTGGGGTAACTTTGGTTCGCACAAAAATTTGGTACTTATGTTGTTTATTGAAGAACGTTTCAATTGTTAACTAGATAGATAAAAGGAATTTTTTAAACAGTTTACTTTAATGATTTATTTATTCACAAAAAGAAACCAAAACTAGTATTCTGAATAGGTCAAAGGAACAAAGGAGCGAAGTAAAACTCAGTTTACTGTACTTCATTTTCCAGGTTGGCTAAAAGTTAAATACAATACATAGTTCCGTAAATCACGTTCTGTAAGATACAATCGAATATGAAAGTAATTTTAGTAGCAGTTTTATTTTTTATTTTATTATTTGATTAGACGTTTCACGTGCCCTCGAGCAGGGTCAAGGATCTTGGTGTACGTTAGCTACACGAGAAAATCGAAAACGAATCGGTCATGTCCTGGTGTAAAATCATTCGTACGGAGTGATTTTGTAAAACAGTGGAAACCCGGAATCAATATGGCTGGGTAGGAACTCGGACTTAGCTCCTCTGTAGTGCGAGGCGAGCGTGTTACCACATCGACATCTCTCGGTGGCAGGTTTTAAGTAACTGGTGTGTATTTTTCAGGGTGAAATTTTAAGTCCTTTGAGAAATTCACTCTAACACACAGTAAAATAAACTGTTATGTGGTGGGCACAAAATATTTTGTCAATGTGGATCTCACCAATTTTTGTAGTAGTTACATTATTTTATTCGTTGCAATACTTTACTGGGGACAGTAAAACATTTTTGTGATCATAACACACAAATTTGCTTAGGTCCACTGTGACTAAATATTTAGTGATGTCTACCAAATTTTCTTCAGTGTCATAGTACGAAAATATCTATAATCTCTTAAGAATGATCACGTAATCATTTTAATTATATTTATAGTTCGTACCATGAGTTTACCAGAGCAAAAGCAATGCATTTCCTGACTAGAAAACAGTATTAGAAGCGCTAAAGGTCAAGAAAATTTTTAATTTTATTTCTAAAGAACTAATTTTAAATTAGATTCTAAGGTTAGCATTACTCCCACAACTTTACGTGGACATGGTGAAAACACATTTTCGGCACACTTTTTATGAACTGCCAATACACAAAATTAAGACTATCCGTCCTGTCTTGATAATGTATAACATACTAACTACAACAAATTATGTACGTTTATATACCAGATATTTCTCACTCACCATTTCAGAATATTTCAACACTGTGCACATGCCGCATATACGAACGACAGCGTTCCAACGGTCTTGTGGCGTCTCAGCGACAGCCAGTGTTGCCAATTGGCGTGCAGTTCCAAGAAATTTACGTAATTTGAGAGCAGGTGTATAATGTAGCATGTAATCACACATTTGCTTAGATTACGAAAAAAAAAAAATATTAATATTTTTTCACCCGCATTATATAAAAAGTTTATTCTGAAGCTGTATTTTGTAACCTGTCGTGTATGTGGCACTCTTTGAATATCATTTTAATGACATGTGTTATTGAATTGACCTTGGTTATAATTTTTTTCTTATGTATTTTCACGTTATGATTTTAACGACTTGCTCTATTTCGAATAATATTGACATTCCTGTGGCTAAAAGCCTTTTGAAATCCAAGATTAAATAACACTCTTACTTATTTCTCCAAAAGAAAGATGTAATTAAAACACTAACGGGGCAAGCAAGCAATTTAGAACTAAAATAATTTTAAATTAATTTTCGTATACAAATATAAAATATATTACACATTTTGATTAGTTTCTGAACAAAAATTAAAAATAAAAACTCTTTATGGTTTATGAAACATATTAAAAAGTTTAAATATTCGTTAACTCGTAAATGCAAAAATATCGGCAATCACATAGCAAATTAAGCTTTTTTAAAGGTTAACTACGGCTGCACCTTAACAATATTTAGGAGATGGAACAATTTAGTATACTTCTCGGTCGTTACTTCCGAGAAAGGTGAGGGATTGCTAACATCAAAATCAATTAAAAATCTAACAGGGAGGAGTCCATCTATTGTACTAGAATCCAGATAGATGTGATGCATAACTTCTCCAGCGACAGCTTAGCAGTCCGTCCCCAGGCCAGGACTAGTTCCAAGGAACGCTCAAATCTTTCCTGATATCGACTCATAGACTGAGCCTGACTGTGCCTGTCTTAACACAAGGGACGGAGGTACATAATCTTGTTATGAAACACAGGCTGTTTCAGGTTAAGCTTCCAGACCGAAAGTCCAGAACACTCCACGTCACGGGCCGGCGCAAGATGAATCACATGTGCTGAGAGGGGAAACTAAATAACTTACCCTATGTAACCCACCGTTTGAAGTGGGCGAAGATCATGATACAATTCCCCCGGCTTACCAGAAATCCATCCACTCGCGCTTCGGTTAAGGGCGCGGTTTACCGCAATTTTCATCACAATGTTTTTATTTTTTATATTTGTATCAGTTATTTTTTTCTTGTTTTAGACACAAAATGTAACTAAATTTTGCCCTTATAAAATGTTTTATTTCGCACAGTTTTTGCGCAATTGTTCGTTAAAGCCAAAATTTGCATGTTTCCGTTTAAAGGACGACACTAAATCCAACTCACTTACCAAACTGAAAACAATTCACAGTTAATAACGATGTTGCAGGCTACAAATTCAGCTATGTTAAACCACAAAATAAAATATTTTTATTAAAAAAAAAAAAGTATTGAATATTTTTAAATTTTATTTTAAATTTCAGAATGTTTATTTAAACACAAAACGTTTTCATTCTTTGTTTTTATGTGCGTGGCATTGTATCCTGCAACGTCTTTATACACTGTGAATTTTTTTCAGTTTTATATGTCAGTTGGTTTAAGTGCAGTCCTTAAAACGGAAACATGCAAATTTTGACTTTAACAAGTCATTACGCGAGAAACTCTGAGAGATAAAAAAAATATAAGAGCCAAATTTAGTCACACTTTGTGTCTTAAATAAGAAAAAAAATTTCGGTACAAATAAAAACATGGTGATGAAAATAGCTGTGTACCGCGCCCTTAAGAGCCAAAATCACCCGTAATACTGAGTTATTTTTCTTTGCACGTTACTCAAGATTTACGTAAGTTATATTTTAAAATATGACAATATGAGCATAGATGATAACTGGAGATGGTGACAAATCGCTGGAATCTCTTCTGCCTAGGTACTGTATTTTCCAAACCAGTGCGGTGACCTGCACATTGTTTACTTGGTAGAGACATGAAAAATTCGCGTTATTTTTTGACAGCTGACTAGATTCCAAGTGACTATAGGCTCGTTTGATGTCTTCCGCTGGTCCATATTGTCGTGACTTGCCGCGGAGAATGCCTACACGGTACTGCGGCCAATCTCTGCGAAGTCGTAACACACGTAAATGACAATGCATAAAAGTTCGTAGCCAATTGAATCGCAGATTATTCTCCGTTATGTACTATAGGAAAGTGAAGTTTAGTCTGCTACCAAACGATAACGAGAATTTTTCATGTCACTATTAATTTGTCGATATCATGTGGTACGGTGTATGTGTTTACAGACAAATTACAATTGTTAAGTAGTAGCAACCAGAATCAACACCGGTCCAGTCAAATAGGGACCCATCAGTAACAAAAGAAAAAAAAGCGTTGGAAACGACGCGATACACCGTCATTCTTACTAATTACCGTACACTGTAAAGTAACTTCCTAAACAGTAATGGATAGAGACAGGAAAATTTCTCTAATTCAATTACCAACATGCTAGAATAAATTGTACCACTCATACTCAAGCCACAGACTAAATAGTAATACAGACGTGAAATGGCGTGGCGGCTCATTTGATACGGGCGAACTTGGCCGCTTATTGGCTGCCCGAGGTTGCTGATATCAGCCCCGTGTATGTTTGGCTCCTGCATGTTACGGCAGGTTTCCTATAGGCTTGGCTGCTGGCTAGCAGGGTAGCCGCCTTACGCTGATTGGCGGTAGGTGTCTCCGCCATCTTCCTGGCCAGGGAAGCCATTTTGCTGGCGTGTGTGGCTGAGTTCGCTGTCCTACCTGCTGTTTCACTTCTGTATGCCTAAATATTCTGTGCTCAAGCCTCGTCTACTCGTTCATTGTCTGCTGTTCCAAGTAGCAGCTAGTTGACTACCGGTCGGGACTAGAGTATGCATAAGATAGTTGGTTCTAACATGCAGGTCATTGAATTCGCGAAATTTCCCTGCCGCTAGCAATCCAAGTTATTAACCCAGGCATGTTATTGGATACCGATACTGTACAAGTCTGGTAACTCCTGAATACATGTTAAATTGTATTCAGCGGAACTCAGTCACCTTTTGTGGTATCGCTTCCGGACAGAAACCATTTTCTGGTTCGGGAAATGGAAAACATTGCTAAATTAACAAAATTGCAAGAGAAAAATATTATTAGCCATTTTCGAGTGTTTTCAATGCGTAAAAGGTTTCTTTGCTCACATTTTTCAGGATATTAAAACACTTCCTAAAAGTGACTAGATTCAGTTTCTTGGCCGTACTCCATTGCAAAATTGAATGTCTATCAAAGAAAACTAAACAAATAAAAGAAAACCATAAAATAAGCAGAGTGTGCTTAGTCAGCAAGATACATACACAACATGAAATTCCAAGATGGAATCGGGTCAAATAAAAACAAGGAACAAACAGATAATAAATGAAATTAATAACAAATAAAATAAAAAACCAAATAACATGCGACACAACGATGAGACGAAACAACAAACACAGTAGATATCAGACACGAACAGGCAATTTTGCAATGGAGTACGTCCAATAAACTGAATCTAGTCATGAACTCCCATTGCACAGTTCTTTCAAAGATCACTTCCTAAAATATTATTTAGCGATGAGCGCGGCGTCGAGATTAATAAGAAAAGTCAGTGGTGGCGTATATGTAGCTTCAACAGGTACTCAGTGACATGGAAAATAATAATTTGGCATGTAAAACCATATGGTTGTTTCCGCCGTGGATGTGACTCTGCAAACACTGATAACGGCGTGCTGCGGAACTGGGCTGTATGCCAGGTGTCGGGTGACATATTCGTTGGAAACAGTTCGATTGTAATTAAACGTTTTATATTATCTTTCTTAGCAGCAGCCACACCCTTGTTCAATCTAAATACATAAATATGGACGTTGGTATGCATGTATGTATGTATGTATGTATGTATGTATGTGTGTATGTGTGTACGTGTGTATGTGTATGTGTGTATATATGTATGTATGTATGTATGTATGTATGCATGTATGTATGCATGTATGTATGTATGTATGTATGTATGTATGTATGAGATCGATACACTTCGACACCGTTTGAATGATCACCGGGAAACTTGGCATATACGTGTATTTTTTATGGGTAAGGTTTTAATGCTATCCGTTTTACTGTAACTCACAAACTCACAACTAGATGGCACAGCAGCGCATCAACTTCTATGTTTTTTCAATCGATCGCCATATGTAACGTATGCATTCCTACGCCATCCATCCGATTGCTTTGAAACTGTAGTTACTTGTGAAGGCGCCCGCGAAGGTTTATGCCAAAAATATTTTAGACTTTGGTGGGATAGAGTGCAAAAAAAAAAGGGGGGAGAACAAAACGGAGGACAGAGGAACACTTTGATTAAAAGGGGGGTAGAGTGGACAGGACGGAGCAGCAAATATACTAGTAGAAATAAAAAAAAGAGGAAAAGAAAAGGCACTACTGCGCATGCGTGGTACACCTAGTTGTAATATAAGAGTCATCAAAGTGACTGGCGTGTTAGCGACGAGTTGTACGCCGAAGGAATAGAAGGGAATGGGTAAACTTGCTTATGCTAATTAACGGTAAAAGAGAACACTTTGGGGGATATATATTCGCGCAAGTATGGACATCGCGGGAAAACTGCTGCTAAAATGAACTAGCTTTTCTTACTTAAGGCTCGGTTTCAGTCGCCATATTGAATATTATTATTTTTGGCTTTTTTGGAATTTTGAGAAGAAAAATGTTAAATCGGCGTTATACCGCAAACTCTGTTTATCTTGAGCTACAATACAAGCGTGGCAGTAGAGCTAGTAATGTATTGTTTGGTCGCAATTTGTCGGGCAAAGTATGAATACAAAATAATTTGTCACACACATTCCGGCGTAATTATAAGTTAACGGCTAAATCACAAGGTCTGTACTGTAGCGAAATGTAAATAGAATTTGAGGTATAATCGCATATTTAACATTTTTCTTCTTAGAATTCCAAAAAAAGCGAAAAATAATAAAAATCAATATGGCGACTGAAACCGAGCCTTAATATGGTCGCGTAAATTCCGCCACATTGTTGTAATTTAAATTATATTCAAACTATAAATATATAAATGCAAGACTATCTGGTTTCAACGCTACTTTGCAGTGAAAAGTTAGGTGTCTTTGGAGTCTATGATGAGTGAAATAAATACTGATAAACGACGTGACATGAGAGCGTGAAAGAGAAAATGCGGAAAATTACATAGACATTATTGTAGACGTAACATTGAATAACATCAAATACTACACTCTTCAGATACCTGGACAAAATAAGAGAATGCAGATGATTTCAGTTACGGCGTTGCCTATTACGTAAATTCCCGAGAATTGTAAATAGTCAAATACTATTTATGTTCACGTCACATGAAAGCGCATTCATGAAATCTTGTTATTCCTCCAGTTTCAGGTGGGAACTTTTTCCCGCGTTTGAAGTGTGTTGGCTAGGTGTGTTACCTCGGTAACCGATTCAGTTTTAGACTCGTTTAAACTTGACTGACGAATGTGTTCAACTTAAGACGGATAAAGAGTCACCGTCTTGAATTTTTGTATTTTGTGTCATATAAGTTTTATTTTTTGTTAATTTATGGAACTTTAACCTAACTACCGAGTAGAATACATATTTATAGAATTTCAGACATAATAAATAAATCTTTGTTTGCCGTTACTGTTGTTACGAATCTAATTGCAGTTAAGAAAGTTACAAGAATTTTCTAACTGTAACTAGATATGTAACAACAGAAACGGCTAACAAAGATCTACGATAACTAAAAATATCTATAAACGTGTGTTATATTCTGCAGTTAGGTTCAAGTTCCATAAATGTACCCAAAAGGAAAAGTAATGACCTAAAATACAGAAATTCAAGATGGGGGAGCTCTCTCACTCTCAATCATGACAACCACGGACTTGTACTACGAATTCATGTGACGATCAAACAGAAGATTCTAATGGATGCCAGTGAATCGCGTATTTCAAGAAAGCAGGAAGTTATTTCTAGTGACGTGGTACTTGCCTGCTGTTCTCTGCTTAGCACTCCTACCATCGCGAGTTTGCAGCCACAAGGAATTATCTGGAGACTCAGATGGGGCGACTTGCAAACAAACTTGCCTCTTGTAGCGGTTAAGACATCTGTGGCAGATGGCTCCGGCAATACGACGTTCGAAACTGCTGCAGAGCCGGCGACCCGTACAAATACACAAAGGCATGGACACACACACAGAAGAGAGACAAGCATAGAGAGAGAAAGACAGAGAGACAGACTCAAATAAAGAGAGAGAGAGAGAGAGAGAGGTCATGTTCTTAAGGGCGTTCACGTGATAAAATTAGAGACCTGAAAAATTCGCGTTTTCTTTTATGCGCAAGCTAGAGTTCCGGCAACTACAGGTCTGTATCACGTCCACGATTGTCCGTAGACTTACTCGACACTTCCTGGAAGTATATGAGCCAATAATACAACTGTAGCTGAATACAGGCTCATTTAACAGTGTCAACGAGCAGCTAATAAACAGCTGCTGTCTGCACGATTAATAAACAGCTGTTGTCTGCACGGTTACACGTATATTCTTGGAGGCTAGCCTACAGGTCAGTGAACCTGCGAATGTTTCAGGTCTCTAGATAAAATGCATAATTTTATATTTGCACAGGCATAGTGTTCGTTTTATAGACGTTACATGTGACTACGACTTCCACTTGTGAAAAATGTTTAGCTCTCAAGACTTGCAAGTTACGGGCACATATGAATAGCCTAACAAAAACCGACTTATTATATTGAAATAATATACACTGGAATTATATATTATGGGTCATATGCATGCTAAATTATTTAAAATATTTAATATCAAGTCCTTTTAATAAAATATGAAACTAATGAAATTTTACTTTTTTTTTTTTTTGCAATTTTTTAAAAAGTCAAAAGGACTTTGTTCGGGGTTTTTAAATATTTTAGCATATTGCCCATTATATCTAATTTCCGTGTAAATTATTTCATCCGAGTAAGTCACTTCGTTTTTATTATTACTATGTTCCCGTAACTTGCAAATTCTGACATTGACTTGCCGCTATGGGGATACTATGAAAGATAAAAAATGTTTGCATGTGGAAAATGTAGTCTCAAGTAACGTCTATAAAACTAACTATATGTCGTGCAGATATAAAACAACACATTTTTGCCACGTAAACACACGTATATGGCCTCCCTACATAGGGTGCCACGTAAACACCCTTGAGGGACCTCCCTAGATAGGCTGCGTTTGTGTTTAATGAAGCATAAGTGGTGAGAGCACGTATGTAATGTATTATCGCCTCTCCGCGCAAGCTACTCAGCTGGGTGCAGTGCTCTACTACTATCCTTTCCCATATCGTACTTTAAGCGGCGACCACATTATTTTATTTGGAGCCAGCGTGGTTCAAAGTCTAACGTTTGTTTCTATAGTTGTGTTTTTCGAATCCGGTTGTTATTTTTCTAAATATGGTTGCCTGGAAAAGCCATTTTCGATTATTTTGAGGGGCCCGAAAATGATGTTTTAAATAAACGTACTTAATTTTCTAAACTATAGCTACATAGCTTGAAGTGTGTGATCTCGTATATATGCATATATAATGCGCCTTTAGTAGTTTCGTAAAAAAAAAAATCGCAACTCGCTGCAACGTATTTCATGCACAAGAAGGGAGGCCCCTTAAGATGGATATGCACCGGATGTAATTTTCCGCGTATCATGCGATGAGACAGTGAAGCGATAAGGTTCAGATTTCCACACTCGACGGTAACAGCATCGCTTCTATTCACGGCGCCAAACTGGCGTGCAGTGTTTTCATACTACACTTTTTTACGGGACTTAAAGAAGCGACCCTACAATTTTAATTGTGTAAAGTTCGTAGTTCGGTCCAACGCATGCTTCCAACATTGTGTTTTACATATCCGGGTGGGATTTTTCCTGTTACAGCTGTCTAAAAACCCGTTTTTAGCCAATTTGAGGTGGCCCAAAAACACGTTTCTAATAAGCATGTCACATTTTTAAAACCATAGAAGCTTAGTTTTAACTGCGTGTTCTTTCCGTAAACGCATTGTGAATAAGTGTGGTTGTTTCACGTAGAAAATAATAGGCGCGGCCTGCTACAACACCGCTCATGCGTCATGGTGTATAACCCTCTTAAAGGCGTGGTTCACCTCAGTTTTCAACGTCTTTATTTATTTTTATATTTGTACCAGATATTTTTTTCTTATTTTAGACATAAATTGTGATTAAATCTTCCTCTTAAGAAACTTCTGTAGCTCTCATAATTTTTGCGTAATGAGTCGTAAACGTCAAAATTTGCTCTTTATGGTTTTGTACGCCACTAAAACCAACTGACATACCAAACCGACAAAATTCACAGTGTATAACAATGTCGTAGGCTATGATTTGACTTATATAAAAAGTAAAAAAGTAAAATACTTTTGTACTTAATAAAAAATACTGAATTTTCAAATGCAAATAAAAAAAATATCAAAATATTTTTAAAATCACAATAAATATTTTTATATATGTCAAAGCACAGCCTACAACATTGTTATATAGTGTGAATTTTTTTCAGTTTAGTATGTCAGTTTGGTTTAGTGGCGCACTTAAAACCGTAACGTGCAAATTTTGACGTTTACGACTCATTACGCAAAAACTATGAGAGATACAAAAATTTCCTAAGAGGAAGATATAATCACAATTTATGTATAAAATAAAAATAATATCTGATATAAATGTAAAAATAAAAAAGACGTTGAAAACTGAGGTGCCCGCGCCCTTAAGAGGAGTCCCACTGGTGCATGGACGGCGTTGCAGCGTGTTACGCGTATTCTTTATACGCGGAACCGTTTAACTTATTCATACTATGTTTATCTAAGAAACGAACACACACTTGAAACTATGCTCCTATGTTTTCAAAAATTCAGCATGCTTGTTAGACACAGGATATTCGGGCCTCTGAAAATGGCTAAAAACTGGTTTTTCAAACTGCTAACTCCGAAAATATTACCTGAATTCGTAAAGTGCAAAGCGTTGGTATTTACTTCATACTAATCAAAAATAAAATGTTGTGGTCACCGCTTAAAGTCCCGTAGGAAAAAATACTACAAGGGAAACCTTGCACGCCAGTTTGACGCGGTGCGAATAGAGGCGATAAGCTTCTGGTCAAGTGTGAGACACTGGCTCTTATCGCTACGCTGTTCCCGCGCTTCAAAGCTGTGCTTGGGATATTGTCTGTCTTCAGTATGAAGAGGCTGAGAAAGGTGTCTTCTTATCGAGGAGTAGGAAGGACATCGTAATCTTTCATTAACTTATTCAGTGCTTATTGCTTGTAAGAACAAATTTTTTTTCTGTTTTTGTTGCGAAGAGAACATGATTTCATAATTTGTCATCAGGTTATATTCTGCAGTCCTATGCATTCTCGAGAACCAGCGATGTATTTGCTGGCTTCATTTTTTTCTTTGCAATCCATATCTCGCTTACTGTAACGTTGAGGTGTTGAAGTTTATACCGGTGTCATTAAATACTGAAGGGTTGGCGTTAATACAATAATAGAGTTTTTTTTCAAACGTTCTATTACAAACGTTTTTCTAATAACCCGGTTTATTTATACCATTTGAGTACCGTAAGACTGCACTGCCCTTTGTGATTGCCAATAATTGTTCTAGAGAAAACTGTTGAACCAGCTTACCGCTGTATTTCAGCACCTCGTAAGCTTACTGTAGATTCAAGACTTCCCCAAGGTTTTCCGTGTTAATTATGAACCAGTCGTGCTAGCGACAGGAAAGTGCAAGCCACCATAATTTAAAATTGAGCATTTATTTAAGTTTCTAATTACAAACTATTCGAACCTTCTACCGACCTCATCACTATCCAAAGTTTTCCAATTAACTTGTGGCGTGTCCACAAAAGCAACTCAAACGAACAGTATTATTCGTGCATCTCATGTGTATTTTCCAGTCTCATTTTATTACGTTCAACGCAGCTTTGAAGAGGAACCTGCAAATTACGCAAGCACTCCCAAAACACAAGTGATTGACCATCAACATTAACAATTTTTACAACAAAACTTAATGGGAGGACTTCACCGAAGTGTTGATTGGTTCTGACAGAATTTTAACCAACGACCCTCGGTGCGTTACACTGACACTCTAACCACAATACTACAGAGTGAACACTTAGTAAATTGTATTGTTTACAGATTACCGGCGTGTGTGTAAAATCTGTCCACGTTTTTGTTCAACAAATTGTTTAATAATAAAGTGGAAATTTTTTAAACGTAGTGTGACTGCGTAGAGAAAATCAGAGTGGAACTGAAAATAAATAAAACACAACAAACAGTAACTGAGGAATTGGAATGCTTCGTTATTGTAAGTTGTACATAGAAAAACACACATGTCACTTAAAAAGGAGCAAACTATAATTGCATGCGTGCTTTGGAAATTATAGTAAATTGTTGAACTTTAACTATAATCACGTGAAATTGTGGACATGTAATGAAATTTTTATTTCATAACTATACTGTAGTTTTAAAATCACATCTTGAATAGTAGAAATCAAACTGGTTAAATAGTAAAAATTATTCAATCTATTTGCTCAATCTGTTGTTTCGTCACAGTTGTATATACCAGTAAACACAAGTGGGGAAACTTTGCCAGCTATTGAATATGTTGACGTTCAACTGACTGTAACCTGTATTGTATGACCAGATGCACAGAGAGTGGTTGTTGTATGTTGCAGACGGCGGTGTCTTTCACCCGTTGTTCCGACGCTGCAGGCTCGACCAATCCCAGCAGAACGTCCTCCTCACGTACAGGAACTCCGCTGTACAGGTAGGCCCAACCTGTAACGTGTCATTTCTCTACAGTGTTTCTTTCTTTGTGTAACAGGGGCCGCGCAGAGGCGTCATTTACTGGGGCAGGGGTGAAAAGTGTATAAAGTCTTTTGTGTATTTTGTTACTTAACTAATACTAACGTAAGCGCATAAGACTGAAGTTTTACTATTAAAGTTTCTAAGTTATACATGCTTAATAAACAAAGATGCAACAATGTCACTACCGCCAAACAAATTTTTTGCCCTCCCCCCTCCCAAGAAAAACCTGAAATGACGCCCCTCCGGCCGCGGTTAGCTCAGTGACTAGAGCACACGTCCCCCACAAAGGCTATCCGGGTTCGATTCCCGAGGGAGTCGATTTTGCAAGTGGGAACCGTTTAGGGCGATGCTGCTGGTTGTAGAATTTTCTCGGGAATCTCCCGTTTCCCACGCCCCTTCATTCCATACTCATATTGTGTTACTCCTCACCAGCGCTAAATACATAGATGTTAAATACTGATCAAAATCTGTTCACTTTACTTTATCCAACAGATGTAGAGACACTCCTCGTAGATTGTTGAATGTTAGGTTGTTTCTGCAGTAGCTATCAGTACAGACGTGCAAATATCACGTGATTACTTGGCAACATGTTAGAATATACTGGATTATGATCACCCAAACGAACTATGTGACGTTATTGGCTCCGGGCCTCCGTACACTGTAAAAAACTTCCTAAATAGTATTGGAAGTGTTTAACACATACCTAGTCTGGTACACTTACTATACTTCAGTTAGTAATTAGAGTAAATGATCATCATTATTACTAAACAAGGTTTGGTAACGCCGGTAAATATTCGACAGTTTATTAAAATATACGGGGCCGCGGTGTCGGGCCAGTCAGATCGCTCGGTTCTCACGAAGGCGATCCGGGTTCGGTCCTCGGCAGGTTCAGCCCGGATTTTTGCATGTGGGAAATGTGCCGGACATTGCTATTGGTCGGCGAGTTTTCTCTGGGATCTCCCGTTTCCCCCGCCTTTCTCATTCCGTCACTTCTCCATTGTAGGGCTGCATTTCATGTCATCCATCAGGCTATGCAGATGCCTACGGGCGTCCAATCTGCACTCGGGATACGATACACCTTAAGTACCCTCCCATACGCTATTTAAATTTGAATTTTAACTAAAATATTTAGGCACACTACCGTTGATGTACAGGAAACAATTTTACCATTCCAACGTTTTCAACACTCCTATACATCGGTGTGCTACTTTTACAAATAATTTTTACAATGTATCTTTGTGTGCCTACATTACATTTTACAGTTCACCTTTCACTATACATATTTCAGTGTAGTAGACTAGGTGGCTGAGGGTTGAAACACAATGTATCGAAATCCAAGCTTAACACGTTACTCAGTGCTATCATCACGGTATTGTTTATATTTTCCGCCATAAATATCATCATATTAGGAAATATTAGGCCTAACTAAACAATGGTCGGTCTTATTCAGTATATTTTATAGTAGGGGCCTAACTAATTTTTGTAATTACAAATGTTACAATTTTATAATTATCAAATGAAAGGAATTAAATAATACCGGTAGTATCACTGCCACGAGTTGTCTCCGCAAAATCACCTCCATATTCGGTATTATTTACTGTATTATTGATATCTGTAATCAAGAAGGGACAGCAAAATTTAGCGGCTTCATGGTCAAGTATTGTCTACTTCACAGTCTTGAGTATAATTACGCTTTAGCTATATTTTTATTTTCTGCTCACATATTTCTGCGCTCGACTACAAGGCACGGGATTGGGTTCTTGTTTTACTGTAAACTTATTATTGATTCATATTCCGAAGGTCTATCTTATGAACTATAAGTCAGCTAAGCAATTTTAACATCTATAGACCTATTTTTTTCTCGAATGAAATAGCAATATTTGTAGGCTACTACAAATATACAGGGTGTTTACAAAATGGTACGGCCAAACTTTCAGGAAACATTCTACACACACAAAGAAAGAAAATATGTGATATGGACATATGTCCGGAAACGCTTAGTTACCATGGTAGAGCTCAATTCCTCGCATCTCGTTAAATGTCATCGTAAAAAAATAATTCGTACAGAAAATGTTTCAACTACCCAATGAGATATTTCGTTAGAATGTACGTTACTTCCTATAGGATCACCGCCAGGTGGGCGACGTGACGGAAGGTAATCGTGACTCTTAAGCTCAAATGAAATGATGGACTGGGAGCACACAGAAACAGACAGTACCAACATTACGTAACACACGTTCTTAAATGAAATTTTCTAAATTACTTCCGTAAGCGAGGATACGTACATCCACCCTCCGCCTCATGGAATCCCTAATGCGCTGATGTATCCCTGGAGTATGGCGTATTGTATCAAGTGGCCCACCCGGTGGTGAACGTACATTGTAAAGAACCAATCCTTTGGGTATTTTGGACATTTTCTGTACGAAGTGTTTTTACGATTACATTTAACGAGATGTAAGGAATTGAGCTCTTCCATGGTAACTAAGCGTTTCCGGAATATGTCGATATTACACATTTTCTTTCTTTGTGCCTGTGGCATGTTTCCTGAAAGTTTGACCGTACCTTATGTAACACCTGTATAGAATATAAAAATGATAATTTTTATGTCTGTAATGTATGCGATTCTGTACTATTCTTCCGATTGGGATGAAAATTCGGTGAGCTACTGTGCATGTGCCCACGAAGGTTTCGGTCAGAAACTTTACAGTAATGAAGAATGGGCGGGTGAGAAGGTAGGAACGACGTTTAAAGTGGAGGGGTCCATAATATTTCTAAAACGGTATATAATGACCCTTAACCTAATTTTATGCCATTTAGAATTTTCATAAATTTTTTTTAGAAAAAAATTTTGCTGTAATTTATTGTCAGTATTAATATGATCACTTACATGAAAATTGAACTACCTCAAAGTTTTAATCTATTTTTGAATATTAGTTAAAAAAAATATATTGAAAATATAAATACATGATTTTACGAATGATAGGAAGTATTTCATTAAAAAAAGACCGTGCTTAGACTTCTCAAATTTGGTTACATAATCAGTTTTAGTTTCCGATTTACCCGTTTTTCCGTAACGTTAATACATATTAACTTATTTTTCCTTCTTTAAATATAATTTTGCGGAAGCCCTCTTCACATAGCGAATTTTTCTTTTCACAGGAGTTTCATGTCTCTAGGAGCGCCTGGAAATCTTAATCAAATAAATCCAGCTGCATAAATCTTTACTCTGCGCACGGTGAGAGTTTATACATTCTAGTTCGCCAGCGTTTGGAAACGCGATCGAGCTAACCGTAGCCACGAGCTCTTTTAAAGAACATCCAATTTAGAATGTGATTTATTTTATCAGTTTCTATTTTTATTTATTCCCATGCAGCCAACTCCCCATGCTGTTTTCGTGCCTGTGATTTAATTGAAAAGTCCCCGAGTTAGCAGTCAAGCTGTTGAAACCCCATTTAGTTCTGGGGCATAGGGAAAATTTCCCTGCTGCTGTAATAAAGTGGCAGAGATTTCAATTTCCAATAAATTATCTCACTGTTGCTGAAGGGAAAGGGATGGAATCCAGGGCGCTTGAAAAGTGTGCGATGACCTCGGGCAGAACATTTAATTAACTTCTGTGCAATGTTATTTCGCAACTTTAAAACGCCGCAGGTCACGACGTAATAAAGCAAATATATCACTGCTACTGCGAACTGTGAGCCTATTGAAGTAAATATTTTTACAGTAGGCCTACTGTAAATTACAACGAGGTTTGTCTAAATAACATTTCTCATTAAATTTTTTTCCATCGCTTTTAGCACATGGTGTACACAAGTTACTTAACACTCTGAACAATGTAATAAGGTTTCTATAATTTAAGTCTTTTAAAGGTGTAACTTTTTGCCAAGACTTGTAAAGTAATAAATTATTTATATTTGTTTTCAAATGTATACTTTTTTCCTCTCTCTATTGCATACAAATCCTCTCACTCACTCTCTCTATCTCTCTCACACACTTTCTCTATGTCTCCCTTTTTCCCTTCCTCTCTAGTCTACGTCAAGGGCTCAAAACGAAATTAACGTTTATGTTTTTTTTAATTATTTGATATAAAACTTGTTATTTGTAATATAAGTTCTTTCGATAGTGATTTTGTGTTCTGCGAAAGTTAAGTAAGAAATATTCTTCTCTGGGTAACCGTATAGCATAGTGCAACATAAGTACAGGTCCTTCGGGATAAAGAAAGCACTAAAGATTTAACCTTTGAAAAAAATCACTAGCCGTTACTGCATATAATTCAACATTAACAATAGTCACCTTACTCTTTGTAAGGTTGGCAGCGAATTGAGGGAAAAAAAGTTCCGGGTATTTTCTTACTCAAATAAAACAATACTGCAATAAAATATACTTAATTGAACATATATGTGTTTTACGTAATTAATGAAATATGCTTTATCAAACCATACAGATTCCTTCGTATTGCACAATCGATTTATCTTACACCCGCAAACATCAAATGGCATGTCCAGAGAGGTTACACATTAAAATTTCCGTCGCGGTAAGATTCAAATTGGCTGTAAATAAAAACTTAGCAGAGCTTTTTTTTTTTTGCTCTCTTTACCACGAACCGCCTAAACGTTTTTACAGCACGCATTTCCTGGGATACGTCATGAAACAGATACTTTCCTAAAACTGCACTGCTAAGCACCCTGCCTTTCAAGTTTGAAGACTCGGCGTTCAAATTGGAAATAAATGTTAAAATAAGTATTCATACATTGATTAGCTTAAAAGGTAAGGATTAAAAAATAAAGTATTCTACATTAAATAAAATTCGAAAGAGTAATAAGCTTAACAATTGTTATTTTAACTCTATATATAATGTATATATATATATATATATATATATATATATATATATATATATATATATATGTGTGTGTGTGTATGTATAACATTGTACACATGTAGGACTGAAGTTATTTGTTTGACATACGCAATTACTAGCGAACGTTGCTGAGTCGTAGAAAAACCACAATTGCATCAAAGAACTAAGCTTGAGAAAATTAGCGACAGGAAAAACTAAGAAATAAACCAAAGTAGTCAGAAATGGGCGTAGTCAACAAACATACAAGTGATTCCGAAACAGTAACATAATCGGTACATTATGGAAACAAAAAAAAATAATAATAAAAATAAAAAGGAGGTCAAAACAGATAAAGAGAATGCATTTTTGTTCATGTTCTCATGTTTACTCATTTTACGTGACTGTGGGTTTTCTGCTACTCGGCAACACGAATATTTGTCTGTTTTATTCAAAATATTGCAATTTTATTCATTATTTGTTTAACTTAATGTTACATTTATACTTTAACACCTTGTAATGTTTACAATTATAATTCTCATGCAGTGCTTGTGTAATAGTGTTGTAATATTCATAAGTAATATTTGTTCAATAATGTTAATAGTTTCTAGCCACGTACCAATTGTAAACCAGCCAGCGGCTGAATCTGTACGTTATAAAATAAGTAAATAAAATAAAAAATAAATAAACACTCTCTACCAATGTTATAATTACAACAAAACATTTCAGTTTGTCATGAACACACATAGCAAAAATCATTCAAAAATCGCATGTAAAATGTGATTTTATAATGTATGCTTCCTGAAAATTATAACTGAATGTTTGTTTTGAAATATCATTTCTCTCAAAATATTTATTTATTTTTTTTTTTTTTTAATTTTACGTAAAACACGTTTTGTTTCCTAGAGTTAAAACTATCTACCAAACGTTTCAAATGCGTTGCAATGTGTTCGTATACATACTTTTCCTTCGAAGCTATTCCACATGCACTCATTATGCCAACGTACGAAAAGAAAACACACCTCGGACAAGGACGCGATGTCATTGTCAAGACACCGTGTTTAATAAAATCACTGTTTCGAAGCCCTCTAACGTAGCTAAAACAGCTTTTTCATACTTCCGTACTTCGGAATGTACTAACAGGACGTAGAGAATCGTGCAATGAACTTTGCTACAGACTCTCCACAAACTAAATTATATGGTCACTTCTTAAGGGGGAGTGTTAGGCAGTTCTATTGTATTTTCAGTTTTTGAGCCATAGAATTTATTCAGATTGTATTACCAATATTTTATCTTCGACAAAGCATAGGATATATTCTTGGTAAACTGCTCGACATAAATAATAATGTAATCTTTCATTAATTTGTCATGCAGAATCATTGCAAGAGAATTCTTGAAAGTTAACCTAAATTCTGCGTAGAGAGAAAAACTAAATTTTATCACATTGCTCCATTCATCAAGGGAATTTGGATGAGGGTCTAAGAGGGGCTTTCAACTTGCAGAGTATTCTGGTGCCGCTCTACAGAGGGTAAGGAACGAGGAATGGGCAGAGTGGTTCGCACGCCTGTCCTAACTTCTGATTAGTTCCCCGGCTGAATGTCTGCACGTAGTGTGGTGAGAAGGGGCACGGGAAATAAACAGGGTGGTTGGAAGTAGATGGACACAGACTGAGCGTTATCAGGAGATCCTCTATCGTCTAAGAGGCTTCTACTCTGGTCATACATGGAGCGTATCGTCGAACTTGCCATATGAACCCTGCACTGGACTTTGGCTCCCCTCTCCGGGAAGCAGGTCACGTCCAACGTCTTCAGTACAAGCAAGCATCGGTACTTCCACACGTTTCCCTCTTACGAACACGGCAGCTTCGTTCAATCTTGTGCGCCAATGAGCACGTCTAGCGTCAGTTGCTGGGAAAAGTTCCGGCCACGTGTAATATGGCCGTTATTCTGGTGGTCCAAGTTCTTTAAGCAAGGTGGTTGTTTAGTTAGCGGGTTATTTGTTTGTTGATATTGTTTCCCTGTACTTCAAAAGGAGGTTCTGTTGTTACAAATTTTAGCACGCCTAATTATGTATTTTCGGTCATATCATTTTTATTGTAATGAGTGAACTAGAATGATCGCGTCCAAGAAAGATACAATAAAAGGGGTTACAGAGAGAGAGAGAGAGAGAGAGAGAGAATAAAAACTTCGGTTACGTACGCGCTTGTACAGTCAGCTGTTTCGAATACTGTGTTGGTATTTGCCGGTAAAGGGGTCACGTGAGGAGGGGAGTTAAAAGGGGCATCACACCGGGCTGGAGTGTTTACTTTAATTTTTATTTCTTAACCAAGATACCAAAGAGCTGGTTGTGTACGGGACGATAGTGATAATCATAACATAGCTTATGTTTTCCAGTGCATACCGACAAAATATTATTAGAAAATTACGTGTGAGAGATATATGCTTAGGAATGCAATTCAAAGAACATTACACGCGTGTATAGCCTTTCAAGATCTTCAATTAATATTTAAAGCTTATTTTCTCGTGGCCAATAATTGTTGAAAATTGATGTTCTTGGGCCCTTTTTAGGCATTCTGATCATGTCTCAGAATAAAAAAAAACCAGTACAGGCGGTAAAATACACCATTATCTCAAGTATTATATGATAGGGTCACCACTGAATGTCTCACAGAAGCGAGTTATGAGCAAGAAGGCTCACACTGCAAAAAACTTCCTAAAATGTTTAGGAAGTAATTAACATAAACGCAGTATGGGGCTGCTACCATACTTCAGCCTTGTAAATATGCAAACATTTACACTTGTTGCAATACAAGGATGGTAACTTCAGTATACATTTGACTGTTTTATAAAAAAAAGTCTAGGAGTGCTACCATGGATGTCTGGGAAACAATTCTACCATACCTACTTTCTTAGCGCTCCTACACGTACGTGTGGCAAATTTACAAACTATTTTTTAGACGTCAGTTCTTGGACCAGCACCTAGAGACTAGAATGAAGTGCGATGCACGTGCTGTGTGGTCTTTACAGCTTCTGCACTTCTTGTACTCAAACACGCAAAATACGTACACTCAGGCGGTCAATACTATACAGTTATATGACACTTAATGCCACTTTTATGTCACAGTTAACATCTTACGAATAGCGACAGGAGAATTTCGTAAATTCAGTGACCTGCATGTTGCAATCATCGTTCCATGCACACAACAGACAATGAACGAATTGACGGGGTTTTAGTATGCATAGGGCAATGGATTCTAGCGTGCAGGTTATTGGTTTCGCGAAATTTTACTGTCCCTACTGTACAATAAAATAACTAAGTTCAAAATGTTTTTTTTTATTATGAGGAGAGTACGACACGCCAAATTTAACACAAGTACAGCACACGCCATGTAAGTTGGCAGGTAACGAGCTGGAATGTGTTGCATATAATATTATTACCGTTTTAAATTCGAACGGCTAATTTACATAGGTCGATTTCATTCCGGTATTTATAGGCTACTAGGTGATTTTGCAGCAGCTGCTGTTGAATTCCTTGAATGTGCCCTTCACTCAGCAGCTGCCACTCGCCATCTATGCTGGCGCGCAGTGTACTGTTCATAATATTCTACGTAATACTCAAACTATACCATTAAGCACATCTATAATCCGTAATATTTTAGACAAGCCATGGTTGTCTATTTCCAATGTATTATTTGCACGTCAACAGTCCCCTACCACAGCTTAGTCACGTGTTCCTGAATCTCGTATATCGGTATAATCTAAAATGGAAATAAGTTTAATTGATTGAAATAACTCTCATTAAAAATATTTCAGAACGCAGTTGGAGAGCCATGTGTCCTCATGCTATCATCATAAAGAAGCTTATAGCAGTGACACAGAAAGACACCAACGACAAAATTTAAGCTGTTCGGAAAATTAGGATGTCTGGTCACATCCAGGCCTTCCTGAGTACGAATGTAAAATTGGAGCCCAGTATACTATAGTACTGTAAAATATAACTTGAGATTGTGCCTCATTGTCGTTACACCTGAGAAAACACGGGCGCATGTACACTTGGTCCTGTTTACTCAGAAAGTCAATGGCAACAAAAAAATCCCAAAAAAATATGAATGGCTCTTTGGCTAGCGTAGCCTACTTGTCTAGTTATTTCAGGTTCGTTTCTTAGGGAGTCTTGTTGGTCTCGAACGTGTAAAACAAATAAATCCGTTTAGCTATATGTTACGTCATTTAAATGAAGAATCATTACGCTCTTTTATAGTGTTTACTAACTATTCAGAGAATATTATTACTTTGTGTCATTAATTTATGCCTGTTAATGTGCTGCTCGGTAGTTAAATTTAAATTGGTGCAAACAACTTGAATGATTTTTATTTAACAGAATTATTTTAAAAAATCCACGCTGTATGCTGTCATACAACATACAAATATAAGCAGCCTTTTTACAAAACAGAGCACATGTCGCGCGCAAAACATTTTTTTAAATTTTGGTTTCTATTCACCAAAATTTGTGTTACTTACAGTAAAAAAATAAAAAAATAGGACAGTAATTATTGCCACATAAAAATTATATTACCGCCAAATTCTTTTGACACACACATAGTGTGTGTGTGTGTGTATACGTGTGTGTTTCATAAAAATAATGTGGCGATTCTTCAAAATGGAATTTAGATTGCCTTACAAATTGTATCGAAATCATTGTAAAACTGTTACATTTGATTGATTTCGAAGTGTGTTTAAGATCATGCGTAAACAAAAAGATTCAGACGAAATATTGTTTTAAGACGTAGTCGCCATTAGTTTTAATGGCTTGCGAAGATGTAACGAAAGATTGACGGAAGTACGTCGTTGTGAGAGCGACATGTAACTGCAGAGAGTATGGACGCGCGGTCGTCGATTTAAGCGCGACCACCTGTCTAGGGTCAACTTCAAATGCGCTATGTTTTAAGATTACCTCCTGCCCAGGATTCCAGAACCTCGGCAGTTAGGAGTTCATTCAAAAACTGCTCACAGTGCGTGAGGTACGTCTGCTTATGACTAGCATTCAAATAACTCAAGACAAGAAAATACCAATTTCAGATCTTTCATTAACCTTTAAGGGCTTGTTACCGAGTTTTGTAGTGATTTCAAAAATATTTCTTTTATTGCTACCTAGTACTCATATCCAAAGTTGGCTCCACAGTTTTTACACTTACATGTTATAATTTGTAGTTGAATTTTTTGTAAAAATGTACTGAACGGTTTTTTAGATTTCGTCACCCAAATTACCATGTTTTTTTTTTTATTATTATTTTGTCGTGAAAGTAAGCAAAAATGAAGCAAAATATGTTTTTGCTGACGAATGGCACGTTATTTTTAAAAATGCATCCTCAGTATTGCTCATCATGTGACTGCACATTGACTCAAATTTTTTCGAAGCTTTTGGTTAAAAAAATAGTTGAGTTATTGTGACTAGTCTGAAAAAAAAAAAAACTCGGAAACAAGCCCTTAAAGCTTATGACGTAGATGCCGATTAGGGCGAAAATCAGTGTTTTTGTGGTTCCTTTTCAGTGTAAACATCTTGGTGCATAATCTTAAAATGTATGTAGACACATACAGAACACTTTTATCTATAATGTTAAACGTCTTAACGAAAGGGTGACCATTGAATGTCTCACGGTGGCGAGATTTTGGCGAGAAGCCTGCACGTTCAGCGACCATGAGGCGTGAAGAGCATTCCTGAGTCACCCTTAGCATTTATATGCCTCACATGCACCAGATATGTGTACCTACCCCTCGCTTCAAATACGTTGCAGCGGGTTCATAAACAGGTTTTTTTCTGTAAAAATATTCCACGAGTGCTCAATGCGACAACGTACGAAAAGTAAACACACTTCAGACAAGGTTAGAACCTCATTGTTAAGATGCCACGCTAATTAAAAACACTGTTTCTAAGCTCTCCGACGTGGCTAAAAATGGCCATTTCAGACTGACAGTACTGACAGGATGTATGTGAAACTCAGATTGCGACCTGCACTGATCTTAGTTGCAGGCTATCCACCAATAAAATGATATGGTCACCGCTTAATGTCCCATAGTAAAAACTGTTCGGTGGGAAGCTTGCACGCTATTTCAGTGCTTGGATCGTTGAGGCGACACGGGATTTGATGCGTGCTTCAAGGTCGACCTTACTGATCCGTCGCTTTTGAGCCTCTCACGCGCGGGTAGGCGGTGCCCTTAAGAATTTAGCTCAATTTATTAATAATGTAAAGTAAATTATGATAAAATAAAAAAGGGGGAGAAAAATTAAATTTGATAGATTACATGAGGGGTTTATTCGCTAACGAATCGACCCCAAAATTACATAAGTAATTTATTAAGATTCCTATACACTGAGGAGTCCGCGGGGTGAGACTGATGAAATTATTCTATTTACTTAAATCTACGGTAGTACGGGTGTTGCTGTTACTTACAGTGCCGTAAAACTGGGGTTAAATCAAGAAAGCTGGGGGTGACATTTTGTTTCTAAATGCGTATTTCCGGCAGTTTAGTATATAATTAATGCGGACGCGATGTTTGAGTGGTCAGCTCTTCCGTCTCCCACCTATGCGATCCTGCTTCGACCCCCGGCGTGTTCGGTCTCGAACCGTTGCCGTTGGCCAGCGGGTTTTCCCGTTTAGCCCTCTTCTCTCATTCTGTCGCTGCTCCACACTCATCTCACCTCACCTCATACATTCTTCGGGCCGGAGGGCGACAGGCAAGTCTCGCTAGTCGAGCAGCCGGGCCAACCTTCACCCTGGCCTTCTCTCATACACACCGCGACCCTGCCAGAAGGCGGGAACACGTAATGGATTTTCAGTGAATAATTAACAAAACTTAAAAGGATGAATTAAATGTATAGAATCATGTACACAAATAGTGTCTTATTTCATACTCAAGGGGCCTAAAAACTAAACATTTTGAGAGTCACAATGTTCCCTCTGCTGTCACAAAGCAATCTTGGTTTACGGCAATGTAAAGGCATATTTATGAAGCCGCACTAAAATTACGCTATCCTAATTTACATGTAAGTAGTTCAGAGCTTACAAGCAGGGCCATTTTATGAGAATAATAATGATATAATATAACGTCTTTATTAATAATGTGGCTAAGTAAAGGCATTTTACCTTTGCTTACACTTAATCACTTAAATTACACATGGTTTGGGATATTATTAAACATTAGGTTCTTACAACTAATAACAAGTAGAATATAAACCAGATTATATTTATACAAGTCAATGTACCACATTCAGACCCGTTATATATATATCGGCACACATGCAGTTTCAATGTCATCAACATTCACACGTACATACATCTAAAATAGCCCTTGTAACCAAATTCACCTGCTAGTTATTGAATTATTTCAAAGTTGCATGCTTAAAAAAATGTTTACCGGTACCATGAATCGGAACCCCCGAACACACCCCCTGGTTTTTCTTATTAATTATTTTAGATGCAGTGATAATTTTCAATGTATGGCCTTTATTTTTATTTGGCATGCAGTCACTAATATAAACATTACAAATACAAGGCCAACAATAAAATGCATTCAATCCACACAGAAATATTACAAATATATGCGTGCAAAGCAAGACTAATGTTGGTTACAAAAATTCAGTTCTTACAAAACTAAATTAATACATTGTATTGTTGAATATAACGCCAGTTCATTTCAATTATTAATAATTTCTTTTTTTTTTTTTTAAATTCAAAAGTGAGACCCTCTCTAGAATGTGAGGCCCGGGGCAAATGTCCCTCTTGACCCCCTCCACAAGACGCGGCCCTGCTTACCAGAGTTGGATTTTTTACTACTAGTCATTAATTATAACCTGAGCGATACAGCCGTTCTGGTTTCGGTTTTCTATGATTCCCCAAAATCACTTCAAACGAATTATGGGATTGTTCCTTAAGGGGAATTGATCCCTGTCAGATCGGTTTTAAGGTTTTTCTTATAAATCAGGGAATAGTCACATTTTTTTTTTTACTTTTTTCATGCTGACAAGGCATAGTTTATTGTTTCATTCACTTTTTGGAAACCATGTGGCATTGTTTCTGTTAATGTTGCGGCCTCTGTAGTCGCTCCCGTAAATAAAGAAATTTTTCCTTTTCAGCTGTTTCCCGTTGCAAAATAATGAATATATTATGGTTCCAGCAATTACAGAAAAAACGATTAAGTTTGTATCTATGCCTTGTCATGACAAAAATTTTGATACATCGACTGGAACAGGAGTTATTGAGAAAAAAAAAACAGATAAATCCAAGGTGGTAGGGATCAATACCCCTTAACATAGGCCATGGCCGATTGACCATTCCCAGTTCCTGTCATTGTGTACAGTTGTGTGTAACCGTATCTAATGTCCTAGCCGTAGACCAGACGTAGAGCACAATAATATAATAATTGATCTTCATTGCAGCAGAGGCTGCGGTGTCCGAGTGGTTGCCTACCCCGTAGCTCAGTTGGTTGAGCGGCCGACTTTGGTGCAAGGGTCTCTGGGTCGATTCTCAGGTCTCGCTGGGTGTAAAATTTGTGTTTGTCAATCAACATAACTGGCACAACTGTGGAATTGTCTAATAATAAAGCTGTAAAGGGGGGATGTTTGGCTCGTTGGCGATGTTGAGACCTCGCCAAGGAGCCTAACATAAAAAAAAAATTGGTCAGATCACTCGCCTCCCACCAAGGCGACCCGGGTTCGATTCTCGGCGGGGTCGGTCCCCGGATTTTCACGCATGTGGGAATCGTGCCGGACGATGCCGTTGGTGGGCGATTTTTCTCGGGGGCATCCCGTTTCCCCCGCCAGTTCATTCCGGCGCTGCTCCGTACTCACCTCACGTCACCCCTCATCTGTGCTAAAGACCGCGTTGTTGAGCGCTGACCAAAAATCTCTCACCCACTCTATATTGCAGCATGTAGCTGAGCCACGATTTTGTAGCGATAATATTTTTGCTCCACTTTGTTCAAAACTCTTTCGTACACATCGGCAATTCCGCTCGTGGCAGTTGACAGTGTGCCTTTGTTTAGACACGTCTTTCATTTGACTAATCTAGTCAGACTAAAACTATTGTGATACAGCACGTCCGTGATATTGTCAGTGGAACCCTAGGACTAGTGAGAGCTGAAACAACCAATCACTGAACGTGACGCAGAGCTGCAGTCGTGCACGCAAGGAATTGAAACCAAATGTTGGAAAATTATTTTCACCACAAAGTAGTGGCTCTAGTAATGAGGAGTGACACTGCACAGTTCCAAAAAGAACTGCATATTAATTTTTTTATCTGTCGTTTCCTGAAATATAATTTTTCCGAGGCAATTTTAGCTTGAAGAGGGTCGAGTAATCTGGGGGAAATGTTTGCATATGAACTTTAGCCAGCATAATGGCGCTGCCTTCTAATACGCTGGGTTGAAGTTCATATTACCCCGTCGCTGTTTTTATAGCTTTATTTCTGTTGCAATTTTAAATTGCTCCACAGTGAAATGCCTGCCAGTCGTAGAGTACGTTCTCCGATAACTATTATTACAGACGGCACTGCGCTCATTTGCATTCTCAGTTTCTTTACCAACCCGTCCATTCTGATCACATTGCAATTTTCGAACTGCACTTTCAGTAGCATTTCCGTATTCGCGGAATAAAATAAAACAGTTGCCTGAGCATGCTGACCCCGATTCATTCCTCAAAGAATTTGCT
Source organism: Medauroidea extradentata (assembly GCA_003012365.1). Taxonomy (NCBI): domain Eukaryota; kingdom Metazoa; phylum Arthropoda; class Insecta; order Phasmatodea; family Phasmatidae; genus Medauroidea; species Medauroidea extradentata. The sequence continues at coordinate 38,729 of PNEQ01044357.1, read as the reverse complement.
GCCAGTTCGAATTTGGAGGGGCCGCGGTGTCCGAATGGGTGGTTGTTTTCATGATTCTCATGTAATATACCCTACGTAACCTCACATGTGATCCGTCATGGACATGCGCACTTGAGCCTCTGTCCCCTTCTGTAACCCTCACAAGATGCAAATAATAATAATAAAAGAGTTGTCAGAAAATTAATGGTCAGATTATTCGCCTTCCACTAAGACGATCCGGGTTCGATTTCCGGCGAGTCGGTTCCAGGATTTTTGCATATGGGAATCGTACTGGACGATGCCGTAGGTCAGCGGGTTTTCTCGGGGATCTCCCGTTTCCCCTGCCCCTTCATCACGGCCCTGCTCCATACCTCATGTCACCCCTCACCAGCCCTAAAGACCTCGTTAACCGCTGACCATAATCTCTCACTCACTCAAATTTAGAAACTACGCCGTCTCCGCATACCGTTATATAAGGGACCTTACTTATAGTTACCTTTAAGTATTGAATTTATGCGTATTGATGTGCCAGCAGTCTAGTGTGTTATGTGTGGCTTTCGTTTGATGATATTTTTAAATGTTTGTTGCAATGGGAGTGTACAATTAGAATTAATTGGTTTGTGGACGTACGCCATTGTTCATATTTCGCTGATCAAACTTGTGTTCAATGAAAAACTACACAAATGAACCTAAAACACAACACAAGTTAAAAACAACGAACAAATTCCCGAAACGTTGCATTTTTTCGTTGTTTCTAACTTGTGTTGTGTTGTCTCTTGTCTTTAGTTTGTTGTCCACTGTTCACTGTTTTTTGTCTACTTTCAACTTTTTCCATTTTGGAAATTTGGTTCTATTTGTGTCTGGGTGTTGTGTAGATATTCGAGTGAATTCTACATTTAGAATTCTTTTTTGTCTAATAAATAAATGAAACTTACATTATTCCTCTAGGATTGCTTTATTCTCCGTTTTGTGTGTTTTATGTCGGTTCTTTGTTCTTTTTTGTACTTCGTCATTCAACACAAGTTTGATCACCAAAACTTGAGCAGTGGCGTATGTCCACAGACCAATAAATTCTAATTCTTTCGTTTGATGCCGTAGGAAAACGTAACCCCGGAAAATTTAGGATAATCCTGAGATATCTACACCACACTTGTTTGTAGTTTTTAGGCAAATTTGTTATAGAATGTAGTCACTTAGCTTTTTTCAGCATACAGGTGGGGCGTTAAGAGAAGTCGTTAGAATGATTTTGTTTGTTATACGCGTATCTCCGTATATACCTAACTGGCAAAACGTTAGTTTTTTAAAATAAAAGTAAGTACTTTTATCAGCAGACATCACGTTTTAATTTAGTCCTATGAAATGTCTTTGAAGAGGGAAAATAATGACAACGGCTTTAAAAGGTGTTAATTATTTAGACTTATTTAAAAAATTATTTTAATTATTATTATTTACTAAATTGCTTCTAAGAGCTTAAAGAGGCTGTATTAATAAAACTGGCAACAGAAGACTATTTCAGAACACTAGAACACAGATAACAGAAAATAACAATCAATTAATTATTGCATACATAGTAATTGCCAGATTTTGTACATTCACAAAAAAATCTAACAAACAAACAAAATATAGTGTTAAAATGAAAGCCCATTTACAGCAGTAATACCACTTCCCATGTAAATATATAGTTATTATTGATGTGACCCATTATCCAACGAAGAATCAGATGTTATGTACAGTACATGTAGAACACAACCAGCTAGGTTTTGTTTGTAGCCATAGTTCGATGACTGTACAAGTATTAGTAATTATGTGTGTACTCACAGTAACTGTTCTTATAACCCCGAAGACATAACCTTGTACGCGAGAGTGTGCATTGAACGTTATGACCTTAAATATCTCTGCCACAGTGATCATACATTAACCTTCACCTTACAAGTTTGTTTCTCACTATCGTTTGGGTTGTGGTTAGAAGTGGCGCTAGCAATTTTCCTATAAGCTTGACGTTTAATTAATACTTGCGATTTCAACCATCAAACACCAAACTGTATTATGCGTACAGAGACCGGCAGTTTTCGCGGAAAGATTTTTACACCAATTTGTTTCAACGCCTATGCACACCTGCAGTTCTGCTTCGAGGTCAGAAATTAGATGTTTATAACTCTCAGTATCTTGGGGTTGTGCCTGCTAATTACAGAAGTGCGGTTCGCAGTAAATAATAGTTAACAGCGTATAGTGAGGGTACCCGAAGACAGTGTATCGTATCCCGAGTGCAGATATTTGACTGGACGCCCGTAGGCATCTGCATACCCTGATACATGACATGAAAAGAAGTCCTACAATGGAGAAGTGACGGAATGAGAAAGGCTAAAGAAACGGGAGATCTCCGAGAAAACCCGCCAGCCAACGAAAATGTCCGCCACATTTCCCACGTGCTGAACCCGCCGGGGATCGAACCCGGATCGCCTTGGTGGAAACCGAGTGATCTGACCACTCGGACACCGCGGCCCTGGTTCACAGTAAGCTTGTTCTGACTGGCTCAGTCGAGTAAGTTACGCCTGTTCGCAAAGATACTGTGCCAATAACAACGGAGCAGAGCTGCAGATGCAAGTGTAAGGCATTTAAACAAAGTGTTGCAAAAATATTTTCGCGGAAAACTACCGGCTTCTAAATGCATGCACACGCCTGTTCTGAAGTCGAGCGTTATCTCATCATGACAACCTAGACGCAGAAGACATTTTAAACTGAAGTAAGATGTACAGTTCATCAAAAGGCGAAATTGTGACTACTTGCAATTAACTGTGAAATCTAACTTTCCTTTTAAAAATATAATATGTACAATTTATTGTTAATTTGAAATATACAGTATTTTCAAACACCATTGATACTAGATTTTAAGTCTGCAAAACAGAAAAAACGCGTAGCGCTTGCTGAATTAAATTTGCACGCATTATTTTGGCTGCAAATGCAAAATATATCAAAACAAATAACAAAAGTTTACAAATTACGTTCTCTAGACTTGAAGTTACATCTGGGCTGTTGTTTGATAGCTAGTTGCTGCGAGTAATTTTCAGTAGGTTTTGCTGGTGTGGAACGAAAATGAGTTATTTCTAAAACATTTTTTTTTTTTTCTGTTTCCGAGTTTCGGGGAAAGAGCAGGAACGGTGACCTAGTTAAAAAAAAAAAAAAAAAAAAACATACATATGTAGGAACTCGTCATATAACGTGCCAGTCTGACCTGCAGCGAAATTAATTTTCCTGTTTTTACTAATACGTACACACCGCCGCGTTTTTAATCCGGCAGCAAGCCAGACCGCGCATTCCATTACACTTGTACCCGAGCACCTGCCTGCCTGAGTTTTTTATTGGCAGCCCCTCTGTTTAGCTCTAAGCATACATATTCTTATTTTAAGGGCATGAAAAGGTACGTCGTCGAGCGGATGACTGGATTACTTAATCGCCAATAAAATCTGAACTATTCATCAAAATAAGATGAGATTTTTTTTGCCGGGTAGGTATTTTATCAACAGACGTTTATATATATGTATATATATATATATATATATATATATATATATATATATATATATATATATATATATATATATATATATATATATATTACTATGTGGTAGTATGCATTACTTTGGAGTAAAAAAAAATTTAAAAAACTGTTTTTAGAAAAATAAGGGCTTCAAGCCACAAAATCTACAGAAATGCAAAACTGAAATTTTTTTATAATTTTTTATATGATAATATCAAGGCCTCTATAATAACAGAATTTCCAAAATTCTCGCGTTTTGATTTGAAAATAATTTTTGACATCCGTAAACCTCTCGCGCAGAGATTTTCGGAGAGAAAAATTGTTTTCAAATAAAAAGACGAATATTTTTTTTTTTAAATTTTGGTTAATGTAGAGTCCTATATATTATCGTACTAAAAATTATAAAAATGAATTTTTTTTTTTCATTTTTGCAGATTTTGTGATTTCAAGCCCTTATTAAAAAAAACCGTTTAAATTTTTTACTCGAAAGTAAAGCATACTTACGCATAGTGCTATATAAATAAACGTTCCCCTGATAAAATATCTAGTGTGAAACAAAATTCTCATCTAATTTTGATGAGAAGTTCAGATTTTATATGCAATTGAGTATTGCAGTCGTTCGCTCGACATCGTACCTTTCCATACCTCTTAACTGTAAGGAGTATTCTTATTTTAACAAGGCCACGCAGTACTCGTTGGTGACTTGAACGACAAATGTTCACAAAAATGTTTTGCTAGAAAATTATTTATTGTGATACTTATCTTGTCGAATGTTTCTCGGCGATTTTGTTCTGTATTACTGTGAAGCATTGGCAGTGCCTGTACTACATGTGGTTCGGAATTAAAATAAAATATAAGCACATTTGAAACCCTAGATATTATTTTATTTTCAGATTGTTGGTACTTTCCTGCAATTTTTTAATACCAACAAAGCAACTTAAAGCCCGGTACACACAACCATAATTCAGTATAGAATTCCGTACCTAATTCAGTGCAAGTAGCACTGCGACAGTGTGTACCGCAACTACGCTGGTTCCAGACAGAATTACTTACCTACTTTCACTGATAGAGCCCGTCCTATTTTTCATGGTAGTGCATGTTCACGCGCATGCGCAAGGCACAGTTTCAGTCATTGCGCAAACGAAGTACGCATGTAGGGTTGCCAACATGATTTGAGTAGAAATAAAATTCTTGTTTCCTACTTAACACACAACCGTCGGAGTTTTCAAAACCTGACTTATACAAGACTGTTTCGCTTATTTGTCAATTACACGTATGTCTTGTATTGTGCAACAGTTTTTGGGAATTTTACAGTTACACTTTATGGAAATTAGCTACCAACATCACAAATATATTTTCTTCTTTGTGTACCGAAACATGCTAGTAAACGTAGATAGTGTGTACACAACACAGACGTTTTGCTACGTAATTCTGGTACAAAATCGCATTCGAAATTTATGAACAGATTTAAGTAAGTAATTCGGTAGAAAATTAAGGACAGTGTGTACCGGGCTTAAGTAACAATTGATGGCTACAGACGAGGTTAAAAGTTTGGCACAGGGAAAATTTCTGCAGCTTGAGCGCCGGTATCGCTAACGTGCACAGAGGAAAAGGTTTGTTACAGTTAACCATACGTAAGTTTGTATATGGCGGAACAAATATATGTCTAACCAACACAATTTTTGTTGGCTGAAGAATCTGTGAAAAGCGTAACAATTTGGTTTTGTTGGCTTAAGAAAACTCATGTTTAACAGGACTTAATGTATTTAAAACGGATTAATACGTATAAAACTATTTTCCCTTAAAACGTGGTGCACATGCAATAGATAATAATGCATGAATAGTTAACCTTAGTCGCTAATGATTTTAATGCACTACGAATGATATGAACTGTTGTGTGAGTTTTCCGACAGCTATAGCCTACTCTCTATAACACTCCTTCTATTATCTATTGTATGCGCCCCACGTTATTTTCGTTTAAAATCTTACAAACCTACTTTCATAAGAAACATTTTTATACGTTTTAGTCAGTTTTAAAATGCAGTACAATAATGTGTTTCATTTAAATAATTATTTTATGCTTTTTAGCCTTGTGTGTAACATTTTTCTATACGTTCTTATATATGGTTAAAGTTCCAAGTCTCTTCAAGCTCATCGAGACGTTAGTTAACGTAGTATATTAAAAATAAAGAATTTTTTTATTTTTATTTTATTTTATTTATTTATTTATTTTTGAATTTCGTTGTCATCCACTTCTGAACTAAGTTTAAGGTTTCAAGTCTCTGACTCATTCGGAAGTTGAAAATCGGTTACAAAATTTTATCGAACAGACAAGCAAACAAGAAAACTTGTTATTAAAACCCTACACAAATACATTGTTTCCGTGCTAACGTTGTAACAATGTGTACTGAACCGACTGACAACAAAGCAAGTTAATAACGTAAAAAAAAAAGTTCGCCTCGAGAGAGAATTTTAGTTTTTAACGGTCGTTTTGGCAGTCTTTTATACGACTGTTTGAATGGAAACAGCAGTGTTTTCCTCTGTCACAGGTGATATTTACACCAACACCTTGCTGATTTTCTTACTGCCTAGTTGCCTAGTAAATTAAAAAACATTTTTCCGTGATAAGTTTTTCCACGTCACAGTATGAAAACTGTCAAAATTGAATGAGCTATGCTAGACGAATGTAATTATACGCAGGTTTTTTAACGTTTAAGTACCCGTTTTGACCAAAGACGGACCAACTGCTCTTTCTAACCTCCAGTATCTATGGTCGGTTCACTCGTCAGCGATCTTAGCAAGACTCCAGGCAGGACCAACCTGGATTTTCAATTTTCACACGTGGAAGCTGCCGGTTGTCAGAAGATTTTCTTCGAGTACTTATGTTTTTTAAATTCCGTCACGACTCCAACTTGCAGTTCCATTCGATACTACGCATTGTCTATGATTAGGTACCGAGAAAATCAGCTAAAAAAATTATGGAATGAGTGAAGATATTTTGGTCAGCGCTTAACATCGAGGAGGTTATTAGCGCTGGGGGGGGGGTGACATTATGTTAGTATGGGGCAGTGCGGAATGAAGGGGCGGGGGAATCGGGAGCTCCCCGAGAAAACCCGCCTACCAGCGGAATCGTCTGGCACGATTCCCACACGCGAAAATCCGGGGACCGACCCTGCCGGGTGGAGGGCGAAAGGTCTGACCCCTTGACCGCCGCAGTCCCAAATAAATTAAGGATTAAATATATTTTAAATAAAAGTGTCTCAGTTATTGTCTCTAAGACAAGTAAGGCATCAAGAAAACAAGGAGCGAATAGGTAATGTTCTACCAGGTCCCGGATACTTACGAAGCCAGCAGCCTACTTTGACTCCAGAATTTATAGAATAGTGGAGTCAATCCTGCAGTGCTTTGTAACCACTTCCTACTTATGATGGTTTACTCCTGCCTTCGGATGCACAAATATGTTCTAATTATATAATTGCTTATATAAACATTTTTACTGGCGAAGCAAACGTGTATTACAAGGGAGCATTACCTGTATGATCAGCACGATATTACAACGATTTGTACGCCAAGCAATCATAGTTTAACCAGTAATACAGCCTTCGAAACTTAAGAAAAAGAGATTATCTTCATCTCGAGTTTTTGTATTTTGTGTCATTACTTTTTTTTTGGTAAATTTATGGAACTTTAAGCTAACTTCTGAGTATATTGATAGAATGTTAGATATAATTAATATTTATTTGTTGTTACTGCTGTTACAGATCTAATTGCAGATAAGAAAGTAATGAGATCTCTCTGGCTTACAGTTGAATCTGAAACAAAGGTTTATGATGTCTAAAATTCTATCAATATGTATTCTGTCACACAGTTAAGTTAAACTTCCATAAATTTACCCGAAATAAATTATGACGCAAAAAAAAAAATAAAGATTGCGACCATTCCTCCCTCTTAAAAGCATATTAACGATTGCGCCTCAAAGGCTCGTGTACACAGTGATAAGCGAGAAGTACAGCTGCGGTCAAACATTATTTCATTGTTTATTCAACGTGTAACCGCTAGAGGCGAATATAAATCTTCATCCGTGCAAAAAAGACGTCTCCATCTTTGAAACAAGAATTAGCAGCAAACACTCAAACAATTACAGACTTATGGTTATTTATTCTAAGCAAAGCAAATACGTTATCTCCTGATGTGGAGTGTTAAATTAAATGTCAGCGGCGTAGGGAAAATTAAATTAAACGTGTGAAAATTCGTAAAAAATAGCATTCAATCGAACCAGATTTTTAATTTATTTATGCATGTACGAAAATTCTATAATCGAATATGTAACTTGTCACCCTCTAGCAAGTAGTAAAGAATTTAATTTTGACGAAACGCCCCAGCAAAAAAAAAAAAAAAAAAAAACTTACATAGTATTTACACGCGCCAACTGGTTTTAAATACCGTAGGCGCTCACGTGCACTTTTTCGGATTTTAATTTAATATTCTCTGCGTGCCTAGACAGGAATTGTGAAGCCAATCAGAATAGTTTCACTTCGATATCGAATATAGTCATCTAGGGCACGTGATGGTTAAATAATCTAGTCAAGTAAGTGCACCTCACTTTGTTTCAAAAGTTGACCAGTCGTTGAATTATTTTGCGAAAAACAGTTCGTTCTATATCTTAGCGTTCAAGTATCGACACTTTTGAAATATTATTCGTTTCATTCCCGGGGGTTTCGGTCCCCGTATTTTCGCATGTGGGAATCGTGCCGGACGATGCCGTTGGTCGACAGGTTTTCTCGGGGATCTCCCGTTCCTCCCCCCCTTTTTATTCCGGCGCTGCTCCACACTCACCTCATGACATCCCTCACCAGTGCTGAAGACCTCGATGTTAAGCGCTGACCAAAATATCTCACTCACTTATTGCGTATTGCAAGAATACGCTGAGTTTTGCATGTGATTACAAAAAAAAAATTGTTTACAAGGAATCTACTTCAACTAACTTAAACCACTATAAATCTAAGCTTGTCATTTATTTTTAGCTGCGTAAGTTGTCCTTCGAAGCAGGGACACTTCGGAAGTCTTCGGTCAAGGATTTGTTTCTCTTATTCCAGTTACGAGGACTTGCTTAGGACGACTGTTGTGTTTCAGGGGTGGAACGTGACGTTCCCTCACGGGGCGGTGCTAACGGCGCGCTGCCGGGAACTAGGGGTGTACAAGCTGGTCGGAGCGTCGTCGGTCACGTGCCTGAATGGTGCGTGGAGTCGCCGGCTTCCCACTTGTGCGCCCACAACCACCCTCACCAACTTCGCAGGTCAGCAGTCAGCGTTATTACCAACTTGAAACCACTATTCCTGTTAATCCCCTAATTTTACGAGAATTATCCCCTAAGCCTATAAAAGAACAAGACATCAATACGCCGTCTCCAGGTTTTGTTAGAAATAAGTTTTTAATAATTTGACAAACCTTTCTAGGTGTGAATGATTTTGGTCAGCATTTAGCATCGAGTTCTTTAGCGCTGGTGAGGGATTACATGAAGTGAGTATGGAGCAGCTTCGGAATGAAGGGGTGGGGGAAACGGGAGATCCCGGAGAAAACCCGCCGACCAACGGCACCTTCCGGCACGATTCCTACATACGAAAATACGGGGACCGACGAGGTCGGGAATCGAACCCGGATCAGCATGGTAGGAAGCGAATGGTCTGACCATTCTGCCACCGCGGCGCACTAAAACTTTTCTAGGAAAAAAAATGTGGTTTCAGCAAAATATTTAACTAACGAAATTTTCGTCTGTTACCTAATTAATTATTAGAGCCACGATTTTATCGCGAAAAACATTTTACGTTATTTTTTACGCTTACAGGCAGTTTGCTTAATGGTCATTGGCAGTGTGCCTTTTGTTCAGGCACAACTTTCATTTGACTGCGCCAATGAGAGTAAGGCAATTGTGGCAGGAAATGTATGTCTTTCTAGTAGAACCGTAAGTAGAGAGGGGAAAAATTCGCGGGTTCACTGACCCGTAAGCTAGCCTGCAAGAATATTTGTGAACTGAAGCAGACAGCAGATGCTCGTTAGCTGCTCGCTGTTAAAGTGATATAAGTCTGTATTAACTACATTTTTATTATTGGCTCAGAGACTTCCAGGAGGTGTTAAATAAGACAAAGACCAGTCACGAAAGTGATACAAATTTATGGTTGATGGAATTCTAGCTTGTACCAAAGTGAAAACGCAAATTTTTCATGTCTCTAACCATAAGACAAGTGAGAGTTGAGAAGATCTAATCACTGACCTTGAATAGGACTGCCGATGTGCACATAATGCATTGAAACCCAATTCTGCAAACGTCTTTTCGGCACGAAATCATGGCTCTGTTAACAAGTAAATCACCAAATACTCGTGTAGTACACTGTTTACACTGTTTAAGCTATGTTAGAGGAGAGTGTTTGGTGTGTGTAGTATCTTGTAGTTGCCAGCCAAGTAGAGAAGAACCATAGTGATAAGAATAACGTTCCTGATTTAACCGGGGAAATCCCACACTTAACGTTATCTTCATTACCAGTTTCACACTAAAAGGCATACCTCTGGCTTCAGCCAAAATCCCTTAACTTTGATGTTCAACTATCCACTAACTTACGCGTAATGCGACAAAAAAAGTTTGTGAATTTATTAATGTTCCAACATGGCCAGCACAGAATGTCAGGGCCCCATTCTGCTGAAAACAATCAGGGGATTTCCAGTCACTATTCAGGAGAGCCTACTGGAAAACTGCGTTCCTGTTATGTTTCCTTTTCATGTTTCCGTCAAAACTTCAAATCCTATTCCGTCGGTTATTGCGTATACTATGCACATCATACCTAGACGCAACCGTCTGCCCTTTTTCATTGCGATCTTGATACAACTCCTAGGGAGGCGAATAATGATTAGAGACCCTTGTTTTTCGCGAAAAGAATTTTGCCGCACTTTGTTTCCGTGCCTTACGTGCACATCTGTAGTTCTGCTTCGTGGTCAGTGATTGGATATTTTAACTGTCACGAGTCTTGGGAATCTACCAGCAAATTACAGACGTGTGTTGTTGCAGGAACGTTATTGAAATTGGCTCAGCCAAATGAGATACGGCTCTTCACATGTACACGCTGCTATTAACCATGAAGCAGAATTGTAGATGCGTACGAAAGGCGCTGATACAAAGTGAGGCAAAATTCTTTTCGCGAAAAATAAGGGTCTATAATGACGACTTTCCTGACCATTTTTTTATTAAAGACATAATACGATACAAAGTTTTACGACAGCACAAAGCAACTTTATTTCAACATGTCAGTGCGTGTTCCTTCATGTGTTGAGGTTTGCGGATGGCTGATATGTTTTCCCAACGAAAGTTTGTGTTTCCCTTAAGTCTCTTGGGAAGTTGTTTCACGGTAATTAGGAAAATTAAAGATCACTTCGGATTACTACTAACAGTTTTTCAGGCGCTTCTTGAAACTATTCCGGCCGACCATGTAGGCTATACAAAGTCGATGTGATCCTTTTGAGGTTACGTTTTCCCAAAATGAATCATTCTAATTAGTGCATTTTTTAATGTTCTGTAGTTTAGTAAGGCTGTGTTACCCTCCCGTAATCCTTTCAAGTTAGGTGACCTTTGCTGCTGTTGGCTTTCAATACTTTAACAGGAAAAGGGCATTATTGAAGAATGTATTTAAAAAGGAAGCGCGGGACATTTTCCGTTATAGTGATATCGGCAGGGTAAAGTTAATTATCTGGTGATATTTTCCAGGCAGACTGGAGGTTTTAAATGTCACGAGTTTAATCCTCTTGCTCGTTGAATAAACGGATATAGTTATTAGTCAAAGGAAAATATTGGATGCGTTGGAAAATAACAGTAATCGGAAAATGTTTCGCATGCATGTGGTACGGTATTTCACTTCAAAGAGCTGCACGCATTTGTTGCTTTTGCGGTTGAACTCAAAAGCTGATACAACATGGGTTGTTTAACTGTGAGTAGTGACATATTTTAGCCAGCAAATAATGTACAACAAAGTCAAAAGAACTGCAGAAGGTAATTAAATATTTGTAAAGAACCTAATCATTAACAAAATATATATTGCGTCTTTGGTGAATAGCATAATGTCAACAAGTTTAAAGAATTTCAGGTCAGGAAAAGGATAAATCAGAGAAATTTGTGCCGATATAGCTTGGTATGGCATAGTATAGCATATATGATAGCAACACTGATATGTTATTTTTGGACGATTCTTGCAATGGGGGAAAGTTACATAGTCAACTATAGACGTATTTTGGACATACGCCATTACAGCAAATGGTGTGACATAAAACAAGAGAATACATACAAACAGGAAAGTAGACAAACAAAATTTCTTTGTTTGTAACTGGTAAACATACATAATTCTACAAGGAATACAGCTAGTGAGTTACAAGAAAATAGTGCACACGAACGATCACCCAGGCACCAAAAAAATAACCTTCGTTTGGCTGAATTCTTTGTGGAATTGTTTATGTTTACCTATGTTTACCAGTTGCAAACAAAGTCCTTTTGTTTGTTTACTTGTCTGTTTGTTTGTGTGTGTACTCTCTGGTTAACTGTGACACACCATTTGTTGCAATGGCATATGTCCAAAATGCGTCTTTAATATGTAGCAACACGTTTAACTGATAACAATTGTATTTAATAAGCAAACCAGCCATTAGGTTTTATCTGCTACGTGTGTATTTTATCATGGTAAATGTAATGTTATACAACGTATACGTATCACAGACAAACGAATCAGAACCAGTTTCGTGTGTTGGAAACATGGCGGACGCCGACCAGGTTTTCTCTGGGCCCTCCTGTAATTCCTGCCATGGCGTACCGTTGTTGCTTAAATGGGCTGAACTGGACATGCGGCTGTTGTGTGTAAAGCGTCACCATGTGTTTGCAGAGGACTCGCCGCCGACGATACTGGTTCGAATCCCGTCAGGGTCGGCGTCGGTAGAGCCGTCAGGAGTTCTGGCCGTGTACCCGGGCTCTATCCTGCACCTGGAGTGCCTCTACTCTCGTCGTCTTGGTAGTCCAGAGTGGACGTGGACCTCCGCCTTCAGGCAGTACCTCACTGGTGAGTGTACTAGACCTGCACTTTACCACGTACGTCCTGACCTCCGTGGTCTCCAGCTACGAGAAGGAATATTTCATGAGTACAATGACCTGCATGTTAGAATGCAATGTCTTGTGTATTCACAAGCCCCGACCATTTGTCCACTAGATGCTACTCACTGGACCAGCAAACAATAAACGAATGTATGGAGGTTCGGTATGCATAGGACTGTTGATTTTACACGTAGGTCACTGAACTAGTGAAATTTACCTTACCCCATCTCCAACCATCTACTACACTGTAATACGTTTTTATTTTGTAAAAAGTCACAAAATTTCCTTGTACTTTCACATACCTTTGTAAAGGTAGCAACAATGATCGTAGCTGGTAACGATATTTGCTTACTGTCTCTGTTAGAAAACTCAAAACTTGGAAAAACATTGTAACTGGCCAGAATCACGGGCTTGTCAGAAACGGCCATATACAAATCACAGTCTCCGGTAAGTATTTTGTCTGCAATAAAGTGAATATAAATGTGAAATACGTACCGTAAGATTAAGAAAGTTACACGACGGCTGATATGCACTTTTAACCTCAAACCAAGTTTAATAATGATTCTGCGAATAGACCGACAAAACACGGGTGTAAAACATAAACCACAATACGAAATATAGCGGAATTTTACAAGTAAAAACAATGGATAGCACACACATAACTTTAAGGCAGCAACAAGTGAGGCAATAAGTTTCCATTAACCAAAAATTGAGACAGCAGAGAACACCCAAATGACTCGGAGGCAATACATATTTCAATAAACGAAAAACGCTGTGACTCAACTTTTTTGGTTGGTTGATCGTTACACAATCCAGTGTTGTATTGTAAATTTAACATAAGCCATTGTGTATATCCACAAACCCGTGCATTCTTACTGTCTTAGAGTTGTCTAAGGTTTACGTCCTGGAGAGGATAAGTCAATTTCACATAACGATGGCTTAGAATGAAAACCCCGTAAATACAAAATATAAAATTTGGTAAAATTTGGTTGAAAGAACCTAACGTTTTGACACTATTCAAAACTCCTATTTTGTACGCAAGATATTAAAATTGCCTTATTTAAAGAATAACATTGGTTAGATTTAAAATTGCTGGTTACTTTTTTTTGTTAACTTTTGCAGTTAATGTCAGAGTTTGAGTTACGAGGTTTTCATTCTAAGCCATCGATAAAAATCCCTTACATACAAATTTTTAAATGAAGTTATCAACCGTCATCACCACGACCAGGTCAATATTATATGGCCAGCTTGGTTTCACACTACATGTTGCATTCTTTGATTTTGCACTTTTTTGTACTTCTGAAAGAAATATGGAAATTGCTGCTATAGAGGAGACTCTGCTTATTTACCTTGCCCTACTGTTCAGACTCATATTTTAATTATAAACGCATGTAATTATGTCGTTGTTGATGAAAGCATTATTTTATGAATAATTTTCTCAACTAATTGAACTGTGATATAGTTATACATTTGTACTGTAGCTCGTATGTCATGTTTGTACAGCAAGAAAAGATAAACGGAAAACAGTCTCATCTATTATCACACTAGTTTCCACATTCATTAATATGTAACAGAAAAAAAATATAAAACCAATGAATTAAATTTGTTGGGTGAAATCTAGCCATAAGTTTAACGTCCCAAAACTCTTGACAGTTAGATTATATATGTGTTTACTCACACACTTACATAATATGTGTGTATACATACAAAGTAACTGTTTTTCTACTCATATACCTTGCACATATAAAACCTAAATATCAGAGCTTTGGGAAGTAATACTTATGGCTGGGTTTCACCACACACCTATAAACAGTAAATTTTAACTGAGAATATCTAAGAATATTTTACGATTTCACGTACAAATTGAGGAAAGGTCTAAAATATAGCTATTAAAGATCACAGGAAAATAAAAGGATGATTGAGATAAGGTTATCAACTAGGAGTATAAATCATGATTAACAATTCAGATTGTTTTCGGATTCATTTCGTCATCGGGTTTATAAGAGCAATTACATTTTCGCAGTCACTTTTATTTGGACAACAGTTTCTTCTGAATATCTTTAAGAACCGCGTGCCAATGATTATCATCAGGTAGTATTTTAAACACCCACTTTAAATTATCCGAAGTTCTTAACTTCGGCTACAGCTCAGCAATTGATCATCCAAATTTGTAGAGAACTAAAAACTTTAGGCTTGTGACCAATAACTCCTCTGAATTCCTGTGTGTCTAGTCAACACATACTAGAAAAATGAACTCTTGCGTTTTTTAAGTAAAGGTCGTGAAACAACACATACGGTGCGTTCCGTTAAAGATAGTGGTGCTGTTACAGGTAAGGAAGGTCAATACTATTAGTTTGGCAAGGGAAAATTTTCGCCTACAGATATCTGCGCAACTACATGAGTAAATAATCTATTGCCAAATCCGTCCATTAAAATTCTATCATATTCCTAATATGTTGTAGAATTCAGCCTAGTTCCGTCCCCGGCGTGGTCATGATAGATGAGAGAATTTTGGGCGTGATGGTAGGGCCGGCAGTTATAATCGAACAAAGAATGAGTGAAATAAAATTATGAGTCAACTTTCAAACCCAGACATGTCGACAAAAATTCTATTTTTTGAAACAACGTTGGTGAGTTACATAGGAATACGTAGTCAGATTAAATAAAAAACATTACATGTCTTTTTTTTTTAATCAGGAGAAAATTTGAGTTTATATTCAAAATAATACGTGTCCACTCCATTTGAATTATGCATTTATAACAAGAACACGATGGCTGCTGTCTGTTGAAAGGTGTAGAGTTAACAAATACCGCCTCTGGCTAGTTTACGACCTACGTCTTTCGAAACTAGGTATGACCACTTTATCTTTCATAATGAACGTAAAAAAATATGTCTATTAGTTACCATAGTTTGATACTTAAAAAGATGAATTATAGTAAAACTGCTATATTTAATTTTCGTTAGCATTCGAACACATCAGGTTTTGGGTAATTGGGTAAGGTGGACGTTCATGCTACTGAGAGTTTCCTCCTTAAATTGCGAAGGCAAGTAGTAGTGGCGGAATGTAAGGACAGGAAAAACGGGAGCTCACAGAGGAAACCTACCGGCCGACGGCAACCGGACGATCCCGCCAGGACTCCTCGCCGTGATGGGATGCGAATGGTCGGACCACTCTTTTGATAAAATAAATTCGCGATAATTTATGTGGTGTCCAATTAGGACAGCGTGAGAGGGTAGGGTTGTCGACAGAGTTTTGGCGGGTTGGAAACGTAAGCGTGGATGTGACACAAATTCCAATGTTGGTATATTGGGGGCTAGGGAAATTGACGTTCCACGTTCGGCAATAAAAACCCGTGCGTGGGGGAAGGTAAAAAGGTCGCGGCAGAGGGGTTGGCCCACGTGTTTAATGCAGAGGCCGACAACCGGTTAGCGGGGGTGATGTGTAGAAGAGGGGAAGGGATGCGCAGCGGGGGTGGAAGAGGGAGGAATTAACGACGCCCCACGAGGGAGATGAGGCTGCTGGCGACGGCAATAACCTACAATTAGCGGAGACCAGCCGCGCATGCGCACACGCGTGTGTGGACGCCACATGCGCCGTGAAAATTGGACTACACGTATACGAGTTAGTCATGATGGGTAGGGGAGGGAGAAATAGCACGTCCCTCGGTTCGCAGTTCTGCACGGTGGTAAGCGAAGCGAGCAAGTTTTTTAAGAGGCCCGGTGTTGAACTGCGTTGCACAGGGATAGAAATGAACGTTTATTTTCTAAACTACTACACGTGCCCACAATTATTAAATATCTACGAAAAATAAACACAGTTCAGTGAAGAACTTTCAAGTACTTTCGAAACGTCACGAGCATTTGAAATACTCTTTCCAAGACTGGATTTAGTTGCTTGGACATACTCAATTGCGAAATGAATGACTATCAAAGTAAACTAAACAAATAATAGAAAAACATAAATAAGCACAACGATGAGACGAAACAAAAAAAAAAAAAACAGTAGTTTTCCAGACACAGTATAACGACGTTTCGGGAACTGGAATCTGTTCCCGTCATCAGGTAGACGCACAGGGTCCAAGGGTAAACCCACTTATCCTACTCAGCCAATGGGATACGAGCTGTCTCCTGATTGGTCGCGCAGCATAGATTTACTCTGATTGGTTGTGATGGGTTGAGTGTGTGTTTTTGTTTTCTGCTGTAAAGTTGTTTCTCTCTTAATCAATGGGATCCACAATTTTTTTCCCAAGCTCAATCAAAACGGCTGAAAACCGTCTTTTCGAACAGCTGTAGGTACCTCAAAATGTACTACACAGATTAATATACACGAAACTAATCGAGGGTTCTACTATGACCAGTAAATTTCGTGTCATTTTTTTACTGAAGAATATACTGAAAGTTGTTCACTCTCTGAAAGACTTCCATTAATTTACAATGCCGTAGCTTGCAGCGGAGAACGATTTTGGCCGATAATTTTAAGTTTACTCGACGGTAGAGTGACCAATCGTGAACGACATCACACATAAGGGCCTATGGTAAATTACATTAACGATTGTGTTCAATTATGTATGGATCAATGTAGTCTAGTCTGTTTTAAAAGAAAATAAATAACACGAATTTGGCATGTCGCTATCTAGCAACAATGAAATGAATGGATCTCTACTTAAAGTCAAAAAATTCAACCGGTTCAAAGGACATACTGCACGCCTGTGTAAGCGTTGCGCTTTAAGGCGAAATGACACTAGTTGCTTGCTGCAGTGTAACCCTTAACTCTGAGATACTTGACCCCATTTTTGTCCGGAACACGTAGATTTGAAGATTGCTTCAGTCAAATATAAGTTTCATTGTTTTCCTAGTAGTTTTACAGGATCTGAAAAGATCAATTGCCTTTTCTCAGTAATAAATGCAGACAGGGAAAATTCGTGATTTCAGTGACCTGACTATGGTCTCCTATAAAATCTCTAACTTCAGCTCTTTGCGTGGCTTAAGTTGGTTTCAAAAACAAGTTTGGGTAGTAGTTAAAATGTTGAACATTTGTAAATAATCGGCTTGGTTTATTAAGGCGAATTTAGCCGCTTACTGGCTACCCGAGTCTGTTGTTGCCAACCCCATATCTGTTTAAAGTATGAAATGTTTAAAGTTTTGATACGCCTTCAGGAATGATTGTCGCATGGAAAGTCTGTAAGTTAAAGATGACCTGCATCATCCCCCATAAATTTGTGTAGTGAGAACTTATAAAAAATTTAGTCGAAAACGTATTTTCAATTTGTCCATTAAGTGGTTAAAGTGAGAGTAATACTACTCGGAAAATCGTCGTCAAAATTACATACCGTTTCTACAAATAAAAAAAAATTGTCCAAAGAATTGCCTTATCCTGAAGTTATTTAAGGAAATGTAATTTTAACGTCGATTTTCAAGGTACAATTACGCCCACTAATATTCACTTTATGGACATAGTAAAAACGCATTTTAGACTTACTTTTTATACGCTATCAGCAGGGACGTGAAAAATTCGCGTTTTCATTTGGACATAAGCTAGGATTCAAACAACTGTAAATTGCTGTCACTTCCACAAATTGGCTCTAGACTTGACACATCTCGGAGGGCACAGAGTTAATAATAAAGAATCAACTT
Organism: Medauroidea extradentata; assembly: GCA_003012365.1. NCBI lineage: Eukaryota > Metazoa > Arthropoda > Insecta > Phasmatodea > Phasmatidae > Medauroidea > Medauroidea extradentata. The sequence goes on along the minus strand of PNEQ01044357.1, from coordinate 20,456 downwards.
AATGCAGATCCAATAACGTGGTGTGGTATCATTGTGGCAGAAAACAGCCAACGAGCATCGTATGTTTTGAGTACGCAGATGTTCTTGCAGGCTAACGTAGGACCTACGTGTCAGTGAACTCACGAATTTTTCCCCGGTCTTTTGCTAACATCACGCAAATTCAACGCACTTCTTCATTATTTGTTTGAAGGACTCTTTCAATGGGACATAAGTATCGTTAGGACTGCTGATTTATCGCGGGAAACGTTTACAGTTTGCTAGGTTTCTATAAAATATGTCCATATTTGACGTTCTTCTCTAGTTATTGGTGAGCCTCATTCAATCGGCCAACGCTAACTCTGGTGCCTAAGGCCCAGTACTTTTCACGAAAAGTTTTTTGCCCCACTTTGTTTCAGTATCTTACGTGCACACCCTGCAGCTCAACTTCATGATTATTGGCTGAGTGTTTTTGTGCAGAGTTGTTATTCATTTGGCTGTGCCAATCAGTACATGGGTATCTGTGACACATCACGTCTGTAATTTGCGGATTTAACCTCCAGACGTTTTATGTTACGGCATCCAATCACTGACCACATAGCAGAGATGCAGGTGCGCACGTAAGGCACTGAAACAAAGTGCTGCAAAAATCTTTCGCGAAAACTAACGGGCCCTCGTTATTACTGAAACAGCTAGAGAGCCTCCAATCATACGAGGCACTGGGCGCTGCACTGTTTTGGAAAATACACTGGCCTAAAATGATCTCGCGATGTTTCACAATGGCTACAATGCGTGCCACATTAGTTGGAGCGCAGCAGTAGCTGGGAATAGGGTGACATTCCCGGAATTCGCACATTACATAGTAAACTCTGGGATGAAAACACACTGACCATCGAGTACAGTAAAGGTGTTCTACTAAGAAACAATAGTATATCAGATGCAAAAACCTACCTGTTCGCTATCCTAAAACTATTCCGCAAGTAAAATGACCTTCATGTTAGAATTCATTGTCCTGTGTAGCCTATACTTGAGCCCCCAGAGTTGTCCATTAGCTTCTACTCACTGGAACAGCAAACAATGCACAAATAGAAGGCGCTTGACTATGCATATGACAGTGTATTTTAGCATGTAGGGTGGGACCGCGGTGGTCTAGGGGTCAGACCTCTCGCCTTCCACCAAGGCGATCCGGGTTCGATTCCCGGCAGGCTCGGTCCCCGGATTTTCGCATGTAGGTATCGTGCCGGACGATGTCGTTGGTCGGCGCATTCTTCATTCCGGCGCTGCTCCATACTCACCTCATGTCACCCCTCACCAGCGCTAAAGACCTCGTTGTTAAGAGGGCGTGGTACGTAATTCAACGCTAAAAGCATTAATCTATAACTGTAGGTTTCTTGAAGCCAATTTGCGAAAATTAAACAATAGCAATCCTAGACAATAGTTTTAGCCAACGTTTTAAACAAATTTGTTTCCAGTGTTACGAACTTCTGAGGCACAATCTCTGACGCCGGAACCTCGTGCATTTATCTGCGGCGCAAGAGATCACGCGTAACGAATAAGTAATTCTAGATAAATATTTATTCATAAAGTTTGCGAATACCATTACCTAGGATTGTCATTGAGTATTTTATTCATATTGGCTACGAAAAAAGCGTAGAGATCAATTGCTGTTTTCAGCGTTTATTTATCTACCACACACTCTTAAGCGCTGACCAAAATCTCTCACTAGCATGTAGGTCACTGAACTCTCGAATTTTTCGTTTCCCTATCTCTTGTATCGTGAACGTACGTCACTGCAATACTCTCGTCAAAGACACGGAGGTGAGTCATTTTTGCTGTTTCATCTAGTCTTACGTCTGTGTGGTCTTCGTTGTTGTCCAGTCTGTGTGATATTTGGACTGTGTTCTAGTAACTGTCTTACTGCCTGTTGCACTGTCGTATTTACAGTTGTCATGGTTATTTAGTTATGTTTTATATTTCAGTTCTATTTGTATTTTCTTGTGTTTTTTCTGACATAATTCCTTGTAGGATGTGTATAGAGACCCCCTGATTTTCATGGTAATATTTTTCTCCGCTTGGTTTCAATGCCTTGTGTGCACATCTAATGATCTGCGTCGTGGTTCTTGGCAGCTTGTCTTTGTATCACTGGCGAAGCATAGGTGTGTGAGGGGGGAGGGGGTAAACAGAGGTTATAACTCCCTCCCATGCCTGTGGTGACAAGTTTTATCTTCAGCTAATATATTAAAAGTTTCGTGTAATAAATCGAATTTATTTTACAATTTTCACTGTAAATCAAATTTGTTTAAATGATAGAAAGAGAAATATCTTAATTTATTCAAGCAAAATTAACTTTGATAAACACCCCCCTTCCCCACGGTAGTTCTTCAAACTTGTGTATCTCTTCCTCCTTAAGATATTTCTGCCTACGCCACTGCTTAGTGCAGAGGCGTAACTTATTCGACTTTGCAGTCAGAACACAGTGACTACGACAGCACACGTCTGAGATTACCGGGTTGAACTCCAAGACTCTGAGAGTTATAAAACATCCAATCATTAACCACAAAGCAGATCTGTAGGTTGGAACGTAAGGCATTACGAAAAATCGTGCAAAAGTCTTTTCATATGGGACTCAACTACGTATTTTTATTTTATATGCATTCTCTGATTATAGTTAACTTCGACTGTTTTTTCATTGTTTTGTTTTTTTCTCTCATGGATTTTTCTGGAACTACAGAGTATTGCAATAGTGTACGTCCACGATGCTGTTGAAAATCGCATTTCATCATGGCTTGTCGTGTATTGTAGTGTTTGTGTAAGTGGTTCGGGTTAAAGTGAGTTCTTTTGAAATCCTAGTAATGTTGTCCCTTTCAGATAATTTGTATTCTACTGTCACTCTTTAATATAAACAACGCATACACAATATTAATCAAAGTTTACATATTCTATCGTACTCAAAATTTAACGCATGATGTCATATTAATCAATATTTTTTAATACATTTATAGACGAGGTGTTGTTCGGAATTGCTTATTTTATCTCAAACGACCTATGGGTAGGGCTAGGAATATTTCGCGAGTTCAACGACCAACATGCTATATTCCATTATCCTGTGTATACCGAAGCCCTACCATTTGTCCATTACCTGCTACTCATTCAGACAGCAGACAATGAACTAATAGACGGGGCTTGAGTATGCATAGGACATTGGATTCTAGCACGCGGGTCATTGAATCCGCGAAATTTCTACCCTTACCTATGGGCGTACGAGATAGAGGATGATCTGCTCCCTCTCCCCCTCCCAGATCCCACGTACTCCCCGGACGACAACGGTACAAAGGAAGAGTCCTCCAGGTTTCCAGTCTGCATTGTTTTCTAGAGGCACAACCGCAGGCAGAGGGTATCATTGGTCCAGCGTGACCCTCGCAGGATAAATCACGTGGTCTGGTTCATCAGGCGGCCTGTGTAAGGAGGCGTGGTCGACCCCCTCTTGACCGCTGGAGAACCGCGGGCCCTGGAACTCTTCCAGCATGTAGGTCATCACATTGCCGCTCGACAAATAAAACACTCCTCCTCGTGTGGCCACTGTGCAACTCCCCACACTCTCTCCACAGCCGGCGATTGTTCTCCCCGAGGCCAAAACAGAGGATTCTTGGGGTCACCGATTCAGTCCCGATCGGCTGCAATGCGGATGAATTTTTTTCTTTTTTTCTTTTTTTTTTTTTGTCTCCTCCCTGTTCAGAATATGAATCCTTATTCATGTCTTTTATATGGAACGAATCCTTGTTTGAAAGTTAATGTAAATCATGTTGTTGAAGTAAGGGCGATTGAATACTAGAGATCACAACATTTCCCCTGCACTAGAGTTCCCGTGAAAGGTTGCGAAGAAGGTTAAAGCAAAAACTATCCGCAAATCGTCACGGTTGTTGGCAGCATGTCTTTGTGCGAAGACGCCTTTCATTTGTCTGTGTCAATCAGAATCTGATAAATAATAACAGTAATTTTTTTTGTGAAAATAATCTTGTACACCAACTTGTATCATTGCCTTATGCACACATCTGCAGCTCTGTTTTACGGGTATTGGCAGCGTGTGCGTTGTGCAGAGGTGTTGCTGATTCGCCTGTGCCAGTGAGAATAAGGTAACTGCGACAACACACGTCAGTGATTTTCGGTTGGAATCTCAAGTCATTGAGAGTTAAAAACATCTGATCGCTAACTATGAAGCAGAGCTGCAGATGTGCACGTAAGGTACTGAAGCAAGATGGTGCAAAAAAGTGTTCACCAAAATCTATGGTCCGTCTTTACTTATTTCCCTATTCATTGAACGTGTATCCTCCTGTGAGTTGTTCGTGCGTGTGTGTAAGTATACATGTGTACTGTACTTACACACACACATATATACATACATGTATATATATACACACATACGCATATACAAGAAGTCCAGAAACCAACGCTTAATAGGCGCACCCCGCGAATTCTGGGCAAAATTTGAGACGAAAACGTAAATGGCAAAATATTTTACGACGACTTTTACGGAGAAAGTCCCATCTTGCAATCCACGTCCAAGTATTAATTCATGTATGTTACGTAGAATCATGTTTGTATTGCTCGGGATTTGAACCTGCACCAGTAATATGCAGGTCAGAACAGCAGTAGTACGACAAAGTAAGCTATCTGTGAAGCACAAGAGTGGTATAACTACGGTGCAGTGTTGCCATATTGCGCATGTAAAATGTCTTCGCATAACGTTTTGCCACTAACATTTCCGTCTACAATTTAGCCCAGGATTCACGTGGTGTGTTTATAATAAGTTTGTTTCTAGTCAACCTGTGTGTATATATACATATATATTTACACACACACCTATATACACACATACATACACACATGCATACATGGGCCTCACCCAGGATTGTAGCTTGGCGAGGGCACGAAATCTAATAAACACAAACACTGCAGGTGGAACTCAACAAATATCTTTGAAGTAAACTGGTTCAGAAAAACGTGAACTCACTTTGCTTGCAATAACTTCTCTCAACACAAATGTATTGAACTACTAGTACACATAAATTGATATGAAACATTAACAATTAAACATTAATTGCTATTTTTGTGGGGGGAGGGGAGCATTGGCACCATGTACCACCACCACCCCTGGGTGCACCGATGTCAATCTTTTCACCATTGTCTAAAGTTAATTACTGAAGTTTTGCTTTTATACGTATATTATAAATGTACACACACACACCTGTATGTGCCTTCAAGGAATCCACCAACAAAACCGTTACTGTCACTAATTCGTGTTACTGGAACACTCGGTCCCTCGTCTCTTGAATGCTACTGGTTAGCGCGATATCTGCACTTACCTGTCTTATTCTTCCAAAGACTAGTCAGAGTTGTGTACAGTCACTGCTTGCCTCCGCTTTCCTTCACGCTTCGCAGCATATTGTGCGCCTACCTAAGAATGCCTTAATAAGTGCTTATTTTACTGTTTATAACTTATGTATGTTATATACACTACCACCAGAAACCCCGGAAAAATTCGCGGGTTCACTGACCTGCAGGCTAGTCTCCAAGAATATATGTGTATTCAAGCAGACAACAGCTGTTCACTGGCTGCTCGCTGACACGGTGTAATGGTTCCACATTTAGTTACACTTTCATTTTTAGCTCTTCGACTTCTAGGTGGTGACAAATAAGTCAACGACCAATTGCAAAACTAACACGAACTTAACAGTTGCTGAAATTCTAGCTTGTGCCTGATAGAAAAAAAAACTAATTTTTCAGGTATCTAACTACTGCAGTAACTAGAGGCACGAGTATTTCGCGTGTTCATCTGGCAACAGCGTAGACTTCTTAGACCTATACACACACTGGCCAAAGTCAAATATCTATTGGTTTGTAACCATAACACGTGTTACCGCCACGACTTGTTTCCTTATTTATCACTGGCTTGCATTCGTCAAAGATATGTTAAAATAGGTGACGTTAATCACAGAAGGAGTAGTGAAGTGTACATTATTGGCATTCAATCTGACCTAGAATCAGTACGCGAAATAATCGTGCCTCTGCTAATACGTTACGGTGTATGTATGTATACATACACACACGCACACACACATATACACACACATGTATATGTATTGCATGTCAATATTTTGGACGAACGATACTTACAAATAGAGGAACAAAAATGTTACGTGAGCGCAGAAACGAAAACACACCGTTACTGTATTACTGGTCTCATTACTTACAGTACACATAACGCGCGGCTGAATCATTTTTCTATGGAATGCTAGATCGGACAATCCCTACCGTCCAATTAAACACGACTCGTCTGGTATAGTTGACGATGCAATGGCATTCCACATAATCACGATCCAGCTCAAACGCTATGCACTATACACAAACCTACTATAGACTGCCTTTCAGAAATGGTGCATTTTCGTACCTGAGTTCACATAGTATTTGTTGCTCCTATAGATGTGGGGATTATTCCTCCAAAATATTGACACGCAATCATCACGTATATTTATTTGTTTTTATGCATACGTGCTGTAGCAGGCTCAATGTAAAAAAATACTCTCAACGCACAAGGCACACTACAGTTTCTTGTTTGTGTGTGACGCAATGGAAAAGTTTGTACTTGGAGCGGAATATGCTTGTGGCTTTGATATTAAGAGCACACACACAGCCCGTTGGGTTTTACTGCGTCCGTAAGTCCCCAGTGCCGTTAGCTTCTTCTTACAAGCAAGCGCGCACCACAGTAGAAACAAAATTACGGCGTTTCTTTTCCCGTAGTTTCACGTCCATCAGCAACCTCGTAATACCTGCAGCTGCTTTATTGTTCGACTCGCTGGCCCACTTACCGCGGCGCGGGGCGGCGAATTTACGGCGAGGAACGACCCAAACCATCAGCCACCCTCTGCCTCTACCTTTCCCAGCACATGACCCCGGAGATTTTTTTTTTTTTTTTTTTTTTGGTGGAGCTCGTCGTGGGAGCGACCTTCTGGAGTCTAGCGAGGTCGCTTATGGCCGTCTGCCCTTAACGAGCTTCTTCCCTCCTACCCCAATCTACCGTTTGTGGGAATTCCTGCACTCAGGCTAATCGCGTTCATTTTGCGAAATGTTTTAATGGAAACTGGAAGCTGCAACACAGCGGATGGAAGTAAACAGTTAAAGTAGCTGAGAACTTACGTTATGAAAAAATAAATCACCCTCATATGTATACTTTAACGTAAACACTACCCGAAGCGCAAACGGTTATTTTGGTAGGGTATAAGATAAAAGTGTGGAGCCTTGTTTTGACGCTCCGTTGTAGGACTAGGAGTAATGTTAACATTTGTGTACCATCTGAGAGCTTTTATTAAATACGAACTTGAGCAGTTTTGCCACCATACAATTAAAAGACTTAGCGGTAAAGAGAAACCACCGTTGAAATATATTTTGCTCATCACCTTTTACGAGCATTATTGTAAGTGGTTCGAGATAAATTGAGTACTTTTGAGAGTCTGGTTACGTTTTTATTTACGATAATTTGTATTTTCCTGCTACTTTAATTTGAAACGAAGGAGTCTAAATACCAATCAAAGTGTGCTGTACTCAAATGTTAACACATGAGTCAAAATTATAATTATTTTTTAAATATTATCGTAAAGGGCCGCGGTGGCCGAGTTATCATATTATTCGCCTCCTACTAAGACGTTCAGGGTTCGGCACCCGGTGCGGTTCGTCCTGAATTTGTCTACATGGAAAATATAGCAGGCATTGCCGTTGACCGGCGGATTTTCTCGGGGTACTCCCGTTTCCCTCGCCCTCGCATTCCGTCGCCGCTGCTTCATCTGTCATCCCTCACTTCATCCCTAAGGGGGGAGGTATTGTGGATGGACTGTCAGCACATCCCGTCAACAGAATCTGGTGGAATCGGTAAAAGGGGAATCCTTGTTGCGACGCGCGGTTCCATGGGCCTCTAACGCAATTTTAATTCTCATTAATTTATTATTCTAGACAGTATGGTCGTCAATAGTGCTCACTTAATCGTGAACCATCTAGGCCTATATAAGCATTAGAAATACATTTCTGGGCTCTCACGTATATATATATATATATATATATATATATATATATATATATATATATATATATATATATATTCCGTTTCATATAAGTTTGGTAAAATTTTATAGACAATAATTTTTTATATTTTGTGATTTGTGGCACAATGCAAGACAAACTTTGCAGTATAAATTGTGAAATTGACATTTCCGGCTCATTTTAGAGCTAAAATTGTCTTGCATTGCGCCACAGATCACAAAATGTTACAAATTATTGCCCGTAGGTAGCTGTTAAGATTTACCAAACTTATATGAAACAGAGTATATACCAACGCTTTGAAGTCAGGTCACTTTATTGCCTGAAATAGTTAATGAAGCCTTTTAAGTCACCATCATATTAGTAACGTTAATATACGGGAGACAGTTCACAGAATAATACCAAGTATACCTATTTGACAGTTCATTACGTAAGTATTACATACTGAATGATACGAGTAAACCATTTTAAATGATACCACTATAATTGAAATATACGTTTTAAATCATATTTCTTATACTATTCGACCAATTGAAGCCAAACCTTTATTTCAAGACGATTTATTGACCACAAGTCAAATTTAAAACACTTTAGAGCTGTAGGTCCAGGATTTTGTAAGGTAGCCAACTTGAGTAGATATGTCATATTAAAAAACGTTAATATTCATATCAACTTACAGCGTTCGTCAGTACATCATCCAATCTTTGAATTCAGAGTATTTTATTACTGTAACAAGAACGTCTACCTGCTACTGTACAGCCAGAAAAAAAAAACTTTGAAAAACAGTACTTTGTATGAAAAGATGTGCCATTTAAGAAAATATTCAGTTTATACTGTATAATTAAAAAATGAAATTACGAGCATTAAAGTCGAATACATTTCCTGTGTAAAAACCACAAAACGAAATAATGCCTCGCTGCTTTCATTTACGGACCTCGTAGAAAAATTAATACAAAACACATTAAGAACCTGTATGACTATTCAAGCTGAATCATTCTTAATTTCTTCCTGAATCAAAGGTCAAAATATATTTGAAAATGTTTTCATATAAACTTATCTATTTATATATTATTTTTAACTAAGCACATTATATTCGAACTATTAAAGTGCTATTTTGAAATAATTAAGCTCATTTAATGCTCATCGCACATGAGTGTTGTCTGCTTATGGAATACATTTAAAGAACATTACACGTGTGTAGGCCTAGGCCTATACCTATTTAAAGTTCATCACTTCTCATTATAGATTTTTTCTAACGGTCTAAAATGGCGAAAATTTGAGTTTTTGCGGTATTTTTTAGGTAAGTATCTTGGCGCAGAATCTTAAAAAAAAAAAAAAAAAAAGTGTGTACAGTAAACCTTTATCTTTTTTTTTAATATTACGTCATAAAGTTACAGGGTCATCACTGAGAGTTTTAAAAAATCACGTAGTCGGCGAGAATATTGCACGTCTGTTTAGTGACTTGCGCCTAGAGGCTAGGGAGAGGCTTGATGCGCGGGCGCGGTCTACCGCAAATTTTCATCACCATTTATTTATTTTTTTCTTTTCACCAGATATTTTTTTTCTTGTTTTAGACACAAAATGTGACTAAATTTGGCTCTTATGAAATTTTTTTTATCTCTCACAGTTTTCGAGTAATGGCTTGTTAAAGTCATATTTTGCATGTTTCCGTTTTAACGACTGCACTAAAACCAACTGATGTACCAAACAAAAAAAAATTCACAGTGGATAAAGACATTGCAGGCTACAATGTCATGCTCATAAAAATAAAGAATAAAATTATTTGTATTAAAAAAAATTATTGAACTATTTAAAATTATTATTTTCACATTAAGATTTCCTTGTACAATGTTTGGCTAAGGCGGACACAGGTTTACTAGAAAACTACCTAATATACGTGAGTGATGTCTGCGTAGTAATAGCATCCAAAGAATAGTACACACGTCTGTACCCGTTTCAGGTCCTCCCTTTTTATCTAAATTTTTTTGTCGAAAATAGCGTAGGACGTACATGGTGTTTTCGCGGTCTTTTCAGAGGGCTGTGTACCGGATGTAATTTTCCGTGTTTGATGCGTGGAGATTGTGAAGCGATAAGGTTCAGCTTTCCACACTCGACGGTAACAACATCGCCTCTATTCGCGGCGCCAAAATAGTGTGCTGTGTATTCCTACTACTCTTCTTCCTGTGTGACTTAAGCGGAAACCGTACAATTTTATATGTGAAAAGATTGTAGTTAAGACTAACACATGCTTCCAATGCTGTGTTTTACTAATCCAGTAGGTATTTTTCCGATTACAGCTGTCCAAAAAATCCATTTTTAGCAATTTTGACAGGCTCCAATAACGTGTTTATAATAAGCATGTTGTATTTTTTAAAATAATAGAAGACTAATTTTAACCGTGTTTTCTTTTCGCAGATAAACATGTTGTGACTAAGTTTAGTTGTTTCGCGTATACAATAATAGGCGCGGTACGCCACAACACCTTCCATGCGTCAGGTGCATAAGCCTCTACAGGTGTGAACATATCGGAGGAGAATCTGTAAAAGTTGTAGGTGTGCACAATACTTCTTTATCATTACATTACGTCATTAAATTTTAGGGTCACACTGAATGCCTCATAGAGGGTAGTTGTCGGTGAAAAGACTGTATGCTAGTTCTGTGACTTGCACCTAGAGGCTAGGGCGAGGCGTGATGTACGTGCTGACTCGTCCTTACCACCCCCACCCACACTTATAGGCCTCAAACGCGCAAAATACGTCTGAACAGGCAGCCATGTGAAGCATATATCACTTATGTACATTAAACAGTTTTCGAAGAAATTTTATTTCAATCGATAACTAGTCCAAATTATATACTTTTTGTTTTAAAAATTTATGTTTAAGAAGGGAAAAAACATTTCCAACACTTCAATACGACGGCCTTACGATATATGTTCTCTATTAAGATTTAAAAATTAACATTTGCAAAGAATTGTCAACAGACGTTTGTGGCCGTATGTTCGTAATTTTACTTATTATGATTTAACTGTCTGGGAGCTGTGTTTCACGGGCACGTAGTTGATGTCCGTACAGGACAAAGTTTGGTATGTTGCTAATCTTACGCTACACCATATCGTTGTACACATGATTTTAAGGGCACTGTTAAAAACTCACAAGTGATGGACATATAAGGGCGACCTTGAAGCAAGCAGAAAATGTCGCATCGCCTCAATGAGTCAAATTCTCAACTCACATGCAAGGTTCCCGCCGAATCGTTTTTTTCTGTGGGACATTAAGGGTGTTCAAGTGCGATAAAGTCATAATTATATATTTGTATGAAATAGTGTTAGTTTCGTAGACGATACTTGTGAGTGCAGTTTCCGCTTACGAAACCATTTTAGCTGGCATAGTTTTCTCATAACGGTGCGTCAAAGTCCAAATGTGCATATTCTGTTGCCATGCAAATAGTGAAAACCAATTGGCTGACGAACGTGAAATAATTCATAGTTAAATAACATACTATGGGCTATATAAAAAAAAAAACATTTGAAAAATCCCGCGAACTGTTTTTGTATTTTAAAAAAATTGCAGAATTTGCAACTTTTTTCTGTACTTTTGCGATTTTTTAAAAAAATTCAAAATATTACGTTGTATTTTTTTATGTTTTATTGCATAGTTCATGGGATGTAAGTTCACAGTGAATTATTTTGTTTAAGTAGGTTAGTTGGTTTTCACCATTTGCATGGCAGCGTAACAAGAAAAAGTTAAACTTTGACATCCCGTTATGAGAAAACTATGAGAGCTAAAATTGTTTCGTAAGAGTAAAGTATACTGACAAGTATCGTCTATAAAACTAACAATATTTCATAAAAATATAAAATAATGATTTTATCACACTTGAACACCCTTAGGGGCCTGGCCTACCACGCTCTTAAAATGTATTGCCGTGTGTTCTTCAATACGTTTTTACGGAACTATTCCACATAAGCCCATTGTGTCAATGTACGAAAAGAAAATACACTTCAAAAGATGACTGTACGGTCGTTTCAAAGCATCACTTCGATTATAAAAATCATTTTCGAGTCCCACAAAATTGCTAAAAACAGCTTTTTCAGCTTTTTATATCTGAAAAACTATTCACGGGATTCGTATGAAACGACTCTAGAAACATGCAATGAACTTTGCTTATAATTTTCCATCAATAAAAAGATGGGGTGGCCAGTGAAAGTGTCAGTCAGGCGGGTGTTCTACAATATCACTGTACGCCGTTCTAGTTGTCTTGCGGTAGAGGCGATACCGCGCCAAATGAGCCGGTCAACATCGCCCTTGGCGCCGTGCCTCACTCACACAAACACGTGATTAGTAGGCGAGAGGTGTGACCATATAATATTATTGGTGGAAAGTCCGTATAAAAGTTCATTTGACATCGCAATCTGAGTTTCACATACATCCGGTTAGTACATTTTGAAGTACGGCATCTGAAAAGGCCATTTTAAGCCATGTTGGAGGGCTTAGAAACAGCATTTTTAGTTAGCATAGTGTCTTAACAGTGAGGTTTTGACCTTGTCTGAAATGTGTTAATCTTTTCGTACATTGGCACAATGGGCACACATGTAATATTTCCGTAGAAAAAGCCTTTTTACAAACACACCATGACTAGAGATGATGGTTTATCGCGGGAAAACTTGACTATTTGCTAGGCTTCAACGTACGTTCAGCTTATCAAAATATTACTGGCTTTTCCTTGTACGCGAAGCTACTGCCCTATTTGACTAAGCCAATAAGAATACCGCTATTTTAATATTTGATGCACGTTATTGGTCTATAGACAGCTACGTTGTGTCAGTGTTTTCAAGGCTATGTTGGCACAAAACATTTTCGCGATAGACCATCATCTCTAACCATGACATATTTGAAGTGCGTGGTAGGCGGCGTCCTTAATGCAAGTATTTAATAAAACGTGTCACACGCCCATCAGACTGGAAATAAAATGTTTTTAACTCTTAAAATAGACCTAACACAGTTTTAAAACACGTAATGGCAATAACAGGAGATTATGTTGTCTAAGGTCTCGACTATTAGTCTATTTGAAGTAGACAAAAGGAGAGAGAATTCAGATCTTGATAGTAGATATTATCTCTTTGACTAAAACATTTGAATCGTATTCTTGATCTAATGACGGAGAGAATATACTGTATTCATAAAGCCTCTACTCGGAGCAGTTATCATAGGAGTATGGGCGTACAACTCAAACATCAACAACAGTAAACGTCATTGAAAACTACTTCATTACAAAAACCATCTTGTGAAATGTATAACAGAAATTATATCAGTAGGCGAAGTAAATTTTATAGAAGATATAATCAGTGTAGACAGACAAACAAAGGACTTAAATCACGAACGAGTGAACTTGTTTGACAGTTCTGAAGATAACAATGTGTAAACATTTTTTTTTGTGGAAAAATCATGCTTTGTTTGCCATATATATAGAAATAAGACTATCCCAGCGGTTAATGAGTCCGGTATAAGGACCTATTTTCTTTTACCACGGTAAAAATTATAGTCACGCCAGCTTACAAAGATGTCACAAAAATGCATTCGTTCGTGATACAGAGTATAATGTTCTATTCTGTTTCGTATGACTTCAGATAATGATATCCAATCTGAGGAAGCATACTGTCTACATTATACAATATCTGTTACACCGCAAAACCTAACTTACTGTATATACGGTGTAATGGAAATTTCAGGGTAATTTTTTTATCCAAAAACTAGCGTTACATCAAACACAATGTCACAATTTACTGAAGTTACTCAAGATGGGAGGGTGTAATGTAAATGTTTCACAAACTCACGGGTACGGTAACCAGAAATAGAGCAAGAACAACGAGTATATCAATCACTCCTCTATTGACCTAATTCTTTCAATTTATTTGCATGACGATACGTATGCAGGGAAAAAAGTGTGACATTCATCTGACCCCATACGTGGGAAATATGGAGACGCCTCCGTTGTTATGCGTGTATTTCTGTTCCTGTACGTCTGTAGCGACCCATCGTAGTGAATAAAGAACCTGATTGAAATAAGGAATTTAAAAGGCTCACGTGACCGAACACGCTCAGACACGCCGTTACTGCGATAAAGTATTCGAAGTCGGAGCATTATGACAATGCCAACGTGTAGGCAACTGAATTAGCAAGTACACGGTGACGTACTTTGGAAATTCCACTACCTACCAGCGATGTGTAACCCTGCATACGTGTTATCATGCATAGGAGTTGAATCTGGAAAGTCAATAATGTTGTATTCGTAGCAGATGACTTAACACCACTTCACATGTTCACCAACGTAACATTCACGGTCGTTGCACGTCCTAACTGTGATGGTCGCTTGATTATTGTTATTGATTTTAGTCTGACTACCGTCACACGCGAGCTTTTCTGCCATTTGCAGTCCATCCTGTATGACTAATTATGTCTGGAACTATGGAAATCTTTACTCATGTTTGGTAGGAAGATAGTGCGCACGAGTGAAGCGAAGTCCGCGAGCCACGTTTTTGTATTATCTGCTAGTGGCAGTAAAATGGTAAGCCGTATGGGCAAGACGGTAGCGCGACAGGAATCGTATCGCCTTTATATGCGTGGAGCACTAAATTAGCGCACAGTGTTTTCGTTGCATTTTTCCCAATGAAACGTAAGCGGCGGCCCTGTCGTTTTATTTGTGAAAATTATTATGTAACGTGAAACATATGCTACTGTTTCTATTTTCCAAATAAGGTTGGTATTTTGCTAGTTAGAGCAATATTAAATAACCCTTTTTTTTTAAATAGAAAGAAACGCCTTTGGGTATTTTTAAAATCATACAAACAAAGTTTGAAAGTTGCCGTATTTTGTTACAGTTGTTAGGAATGACACTCTAAATTACTGTTCGTATGCTAAGCGAGGATTTCTCTTAGTCACCGTTTCTGATTAATGTATGCAAAAAATAAACAATTTTCGTTTCTTACTAGCGCAAAGACTTGTTCGGAGAGCACACAACGCTTCGATAAAAATGACGTGTGAGATTGAGATGTAAATTGTTAATGTAGACAGACATGTTCAGATAAGTTACTGGGGCGTCTAGCAAACATAGGCCTAGATAATATTTTTTAAATTAAATATTTTAGTACAAAATTAAATATACGAGTTCCAATATCAGAAGACCGACAAATTATGCATCACTTTGTCGTTCGTAGCCGAGATTCTCCCGATAGCTATTGTAAGCAATGATAAACTATAATCGACAGTTGATTATTAGAGTAATGTTAAACAGCAAATAAACGATTGAATGTTCCAATGTAACAAATTATTTCGTGGCTGAAACACAACTCTACTCATCCACTGTACACGTATTAGGGCAAATATTTTCTGATACTGAGATGTAATTTGTAGGTTATCATGTCGGAGATTAACTACCACAGTTTATGAAACGCTCTGTAGCAAAATTCAGAGCGTCCACATTTCATTTTCAGGCATTTACGACCATCTCTAGGTTAGAAACTATTTTTTTCCTCAAATAAGTTTTGTTGTAACTCATTTAGGAAAATATTTAGTTGATAGTGGCAGCTGTCTTAACTAGCTACTTGCAACTGTTACTAGTCATTTTGCTGGTTGCATTGACGTATAACGTAAGTCTTAGTATGAAGTAAGCTTTCTAGTCCCTTTTTGTAATGTTACTGTAGATATAATTACAATTCGTTTATTCTAGGAAGATATGCAAGTCGATGAGATAAATGGTAAAAGTTTACAAATAATCAAGTAAATATACCTTGGGTAAACATGCTGCATCGGACATTCTTATCAACATTCTATATTTTACTTTGAGTTAAAATACACTTCGCATTCCATTTTACCGTTAGCAAAACAGTCTTAAAGTAATACAATCTAATATGTAAATAAGTAGAATAAAAATATAGTATCAATTATCTTGTAAAACTCTAGTGTGCATAAAAGAAAAATTATAATAAATCCATAGAAACGTAATGCCAGATAAATTGGCTGAGTTTTTGCAATAAACACAATTATTTTCACTTTTTTTGCCTACTTGTGACGCCTCTGAACAAAGACACGCTGCCAATAACTACCAAGCACAGCTACAGGTGTATACGTAAGGCTTTGAAACAAACTGATGGAAAAATCTATTCGCGAAAAGCACCTGTCCCTAGCTATTGTTAATCTGTACTCTTTCATGTCTGTCGGTAATCCGCGAAATAACTCAACGACATAGACATGCTAGAAAATTAGCACCTGTTTCTTAATGCCGCTTTGGTTTACAATGCCACTGTATGCCTCGTTTCACGTGAAATAAAGTCAATGATAACTAATGCGTAATGACAGGATAATTGTTAATCACCTGCCATTTGTATGTTTACTATAATAAGTTACACAACATTTATTAATGTGTCCTATTTGTCTAATAACGGGATATTGTTTTATTCTCCGACTAGCTCAGACTCAGTCTTTGAGTGGGGAGAAGGGGCAAAGACTCATGTATGTTACGAATAAACATGTACATACACGGGGTTTCTGGGGTCATTCCCCGGAAAAGTTTGAATCTCAAGGCACAAAATTATGCAATTTAGATGTTTCCAAACAGAAATATTGAGTATAAGGCAGATATTTAGCAAGTGGCATTATCTTGTATAAATAATAATCACAAATACCGAAAAATGTTGGGGGAAGGTTCAGAACACATCCGTTGTCCCCACAAACTAGTTGGTGGGGGTGGGGGCCTGCTGCCCCGACGTCTCCGGCGCCACTGGACTTGCTAAGTACGCTAACGTCGTATTCTGCTGGCTGCTCGTACATTTAAACGTTTTAATTTATAGTCACTTTGAGATTTCCTACGTTGATTATCCAGGTTACCAAAATGGTTGATTCTAGTATCCCATACAGTATACAGTAGAGATTCTCTTTTAACATTGAGAGTATATTTATTCACATCAAACAGAATTTTAGTATGCTACTTTCAAAACAGACTTCATGTTTTCATATGTCGACATAAACTATAAAATATCCTCCGAAACCGTTTTATAAGCTATTTCTGAAAACTTTTGGAGTGGCTGTAAAATAAAACGTAGGCCTAGAACATAGCGAAGTGAACGTACACAAATGTGATCTAACGTGAAAAATTAGCTAAGCTCCCATAATAATACGAGGGTTTGTCCCAATGTTAAGTATGTATCATTGTAAAATCTAAAAAATCAAACTCAATCGGCTCAATCGGCAACGACATCGTTACAAAGGAATACACCTAAACACATATTTTTTTAAATTACTGTATGTCAGTGTCTGTGAAGAATGTAGGAGTAAATCAGACATTATGCCGTCTCTCTCCCAACATTATATTGTTGCTCAATATCCACTTTATTTGTCTATCGTCCTTTTGCGGTTATAAAAATAACCAGCCGGAGCTGGAGTAGAGCAAGATGGATCTGCTCAGTCACGCGACAGGTTTTTGGCGATCACCAGGTCATTTGTAAAAGCCTCCTTACGATTCAGGTTTTCAAGACAGCAGGAAATTCAAATTAAGCCTTAAATATTTTATACGCTTGATAAATAGTTTATAAAATGCGACGGCATTGCTATTTGAAGGGCCTGCATCAAAAAGGATCTAGCTCTAGTTTTACAAAATATTCAGGAAACACAAAAAAAAAAAAAAAAAAAAAAAAAAAAAAAAAAAAAAAAAAAAAAAAAAAAAAAAAAAAAAAAAAAAAAAAAAACTAAGCAAAAAATACAATTTTATTACAAAAAATCTGCAATGTCTTTTCAAAAATATTTTAATATGTACACTTGTAGAATTCAAGTTATGAAGTTGGTTCATTACTTCTTCCATGACAAAAACAAATAAAATAAAATTGCATATAGAGCTTTCTTGCCCCAACTTAAGTTTTATAGACACATTTTATAGTAGAAATGATCTGTAACGAAGTTTTAACAAAAGTTTTAACAAATATATTTTAGAATACAACTTATGTAGTTGGTGTATAATAATATTTTCACTACAAGAACAAAAAAATCTGGTAATTTCCCCTAACTTTACATTGACACTTTTTATAACTTTATAACAGTTACTGAACTATAGAACATGTCTGCAAAATGTCCGTTATTGGGATGTACAGTAAATGCAATCACAGCTTATTGTTCATCGTCCATGTTATCTCCGTTGCTTACATCCTGGTTATTTTGCTGCAAGTTCTCGGACACTGTTGTAATACCACATTTCGTTCTGGAACACGTATTGACTTGCCAACTTCATTACATCCCTTAACATAGCTGGCTTGAGTTCTAGTTTCTTCTCATACATCTCTTGCGGTTGGTAGTCAACAATGGCCACGCTCTGAATCTTGAATTTAGATGGAGGTATTATTTCGCTCGACATGTTGATACTGACACAAACCTCATCAGTATGATCTTCATCATACTCGAAGACTTTGTACTTGCTGGTCATAAATCGTTCTTTTTTTTGTTGACAACAAGTTTCTTCAGCTGTAAATGGAAAAGCTCAACATTGTCAAAAATCATTTCTTGGTCAAGTCAAATGGGATGGAACTTTTTCGACGCTGTTCTTATGATATTACTATATTCAGTTGGTAAAAATATTTTCTCAGTTTTCCTTACCTGTTTTTCTACAAGGCCAACACATCTATCACAAAGCATATAACTATGCCCAGGCTCAGGAAACGTGCTCTATTTTGCCAAACCGCCCTAGTTTAATTTGGGTGAAAAGATACTGAACTAATGTATAGTTCTTATTCCGAGAACTACAGTTGTCAGGAAACAGGTACAGCTCTTTAACACTAGGGTTCAAAACATTGTTTATGTAGTGATGTACGCAACTAACTGTCTCATTTGGTTTCTTTTTACCAACTGTTTCATCGAACAAATAAAAATGAGCATCACTGAATTTTATTTATTTATTTATTTTTTTTGCCTGAATGAACACAAAAATCAAACAGCCAGAGTTGTCTAAGTTAAAAGGCATCTCCTGAAGGAACTTCAAGCAAAGGCAGATTTTACTGGTAGTCAAATGCAAGTACCTCGACTTCCGTATAATTTTTCGCCATATCGGTCTTAACTTTCAAGTTATCATAGAACCTTTCTGCTTTTGCAAGATGTACCATCCTTTCCAACTTAAATGGGATTTTCCTTTAGTCAGTTTTCGTTTCTTCTCATTCCTCTTCCATTTATTTTCATTTCTCCGCTTTCTACATTTTGGCGAATGGTTAGGCGCATTACTGGAAACACTAGTTTCCGACACTTCACTATGAGTTGGTTCGTAAAGTTCTGAAGAGTCATCACTTACATAACTTTCACTACTAATTTCATTTATATTTCACAGCTCTATAACAGCACTCTAATAGACGATAAATAAGCTCCTTTTTAACTCACCTGGATCGACCTAATAAAGTTTGTGTTTGTTGTTAAACTTGTCAACAAAGGAGTACCAACACCAAATATACAACATTCAGTAATGCAATGTTCTCATTGAATATACAAAGTAGACATGGTGAACGTTTAAATTTAAAGATACACATTTCCCGCCGTCTTAGGTTCTTGATTTTTTAGCCGTAAACGTATTTTCAAGTTTATTTATTAAATATATGTTGTGATATAATATATTTATCAGTAGAATGTCACAGATTTGATGAAGTAGACTAAATTTATTATTCATGGTATTGAAATTAGTATACAAATAAACTTAAAACAGTCTTAGTATTCCATACCGTTTTTATTTTAATTCCATTACATTGTAATAAAATTAAAAATTAAGGCTATAGTAAATATTAGCAAAATCCAAACTGCTATCAGGTACCCTCCTTTAGACTGCCACATAAAAGTTTATTATTACGACTTATTGTCACCAAAGATAGCCTGTTGATTGGGACAAAAAGGAGCTAGCTCCTGGAGCTAGATCTATTTTGCAGCAAGCATTATATGGATCTATGTACATTTTCCATTTTACAAGCATTAATAATTGTTGGAAGTAGATCCTTTCTGCACCAAGCGATGACAATAATTATTTCACACAGTATTTCTTAAACACCTCAACATTGATCAAAAATGGAGCTAGATCCTTTTTGATGCAAGGCCTTCATTTGTAAATTTGTGTGTATAGTGGTTCGGTTTTTTCCTTCGACATTTTGAACATTATGCAAAGAGTTTCTCTTCGTTGTTGTTTATAGATTTGTCTAGTGTTAGCAGTGCAAACATGAGTTCATCCAAACACAACTGTCGAGACTTACTCGCGAAAACTTTGCTCGTGTTACTGTTAGCAGATCTCAAGCCGAGTTTTTTCCTGTCCATATATATATATATATATATATATATATATATATATATATATATATATATATATATATATATATATATATA
>PNEQ01044356.1:74631-93168 GCA_003012365.1 Medauroidea extradentata | reverse complement strand
AAATGTGGTACACACACTATTTCGCACAAGATGTTATAGGTTTTAAGAGGCGATCCGTACCTGAAAAACTTTTCGAAATTGCAGTTCATTAAATGAAGTAAATTATTTATAAGAAACTCTTTAATGTGTACTGGCGTCATGAACAATCACTACGTGGAGCGGATCAACGTTATGATATAGAGAAATCTAGAAATTTGTAGTGTAATATATTTAAAAAGTATTACTTACAATTATGATAAATAAAATTTCTGTAACTTTTGTAGTGACTTTTCTACACTTCTCTTGTTAAAATCTAGTGAAATATTTAAATGTAACGATAATGTTGAAAACTGATATTCGCATTTGAACGCCTGAGAAGGACGCACCTTCAGCATCAGAGGAGTTAGATGCTATTCCTGGCCTCGTGGTTCTGTGGCATGTTTCATCTGCTTGTCCTGTGAAGTGCATTGTGTTGCCTGGAGCCGGAGGTCAACACTGGCCACACGAGTGGCAGAACTTGCCGCGGCTTAAACCAACCAACAAGTTTCCCTGCTGAGGCCGCGCAGCTAACTAGCTTCCCTCAACACTCCAGCAATCAATACTCGATATTGTTACACCACCAGCGTATTGATACTGCCTGCATGTTGGACTAAACATGACATGGCGTAGTTGAAGCTGCGTGTTTGTCAATCGTCATCTTGTGACACAACAACAATTCAAACTCGTTTCTTTTGTTCCAGTTGCCAAATGCTTTTTGTATTGAGCGCTTACTAACATTTGCAGTCAAACATTCATGACCTATATTAATGTCTTCAAACAATTATAGCATTATAATAACTGTGAATGACTAAAGGCCAATTTCACAGTCATATTGAATAAAAATATAAGGCCTAACAGTGAGAAATTTTCATTGCAGAGACGAAACGTGAGTGAAATATAAGAAAAAAATAAGAATTTGAAGGTATCCTCAGACCTACAAATCAATCGTGGCGGCCGTAAATAATGGTTAGAATGTCACGTGGGGGAGAATACTATCTTTATTTTGAATATATTAGTAATATTTTAGAGGAGGAACATATTAATAATGTTAATGAAAGACCGCAGTGACAACTATGACATTATCTATATTCGTTCTACATTTTTAGATGAAAGCGACGTCGTTTTTTATGTCACTTTTGTTTTCGAACAAAACGGTTACGATACAATTTTATAAACAAAATCAACAACTTATTTCTTATAATTTTTATTTTCGTTGTTTTCAGCTTATAGTTTGCGAAACACAAAATATTATGAATTATTAAATCGCCGTCATCTAAGTTTTGTGCTCAATAAATGTATAATTATATATATTTTTACCTACATTCGCACGTCGATTCATGATGATAAATTAATTTTCTTGCGAATATTGTGGCAACACTTCACCTCAACAGATATATCTCAGTTTCCTTACTATGCAATGCGAACGAAAAATTCTCAGATTTGACTTATGTTTTCCTTAGTTTCAACATTACCTCAAGATTTTCCTCTCTTGACTCTGCAATGTATAGGCTGTGTACCAACATACCTGACTATAAGCGTATTAAGTTTATTTCTACTGCAGGTTAAAAATAAAATGTGTTTTCTTATGTGAGAGTTTGGTACAGGGAAAATTGATATCGCTAGGTGCGCTAGTGTCGCCAACAGGTTCATCTTAAAATTGCAGGAAATGAAAGAATGACATATATTTGTTCGTAAAATAATGTGTTTATATTATTTTCAGCTATGCACTGACCGATTATTTTCAGCTATGTACTGACCGATTTTACATTATAGTCTTTGTATATAATTTTGTAACTAATAGGTATATCTATGAGAAGTACTTACTTATGTAAGCTGTGGAAAGTTAATGCGTGAGTTTAATCACAAGTTCGTAAATATAGCGAGGTTATGTCGGTATGGTCGTCCGAAGATGATTTAGATTTTCTTTTATGAAGATAAGTATGAAGCGGTACGTGTTAAATTGTTACGAGCAGCTTAACAAATAATTTACATAATTATATATTGTACAAGACAGTGTAGTTTAAAGGTTTTATATATGTGGTTGCAGCAGACAACAGTAAGCAGTTGGAAACCGAAACGATTTAATTTGTTATACTGCGTCTGGGTAATCTTCTTTCCATACAGTACTCAATAGTAAATATATATAACAAAATACTTAGGTATGTATCATTATTAACTATATACATGATTGTCAGCATTTTGTCACATTTAACGTGTACCCGAGTTCTTTAACAATATTAACGGCATTTGTTTTTGTTATAAGCGGAAACCACGTGTAATTTCCTGTACATTATCTACACCAACGAAACTAGCGGAAAAAATTTTTCCATGTGTCAAATATTGGACATTAATTTTTCTAACTTGTAGTAAAATAAATCATATCCTCTAGCGCGGCAAAAAAGTGACTCCGGATATGTGTTAATAAACCATATATTGTCACAGCACTAAATTTTTTAGTGTAATTATCGCCAGCGCAGTTGCGCAGAACATTGTTTAATTTTCGAGAACTAATAAGCATGAGTTGTCTGCTTGTAATAGAGTTTCGTCAGAAGCGATCCATTGTTGACCGATTGTTGCGACATGCGCTGGGGCTGCAAAACATTCGTCGTTGTTGTGACAGTTTGCAGTTTTGGAGGCGCTTGGCTTGACTCTGGTTGCGAAATTGGGGTGTTTCAGGGGTGAATAACCTGGTGGTATGCCAACCAAGGGCGTACATCGCCTTCTTGATCGTTGTCGGAGTGAGACCAGTCCAGAGGGTCATGCACAGAGAGCTACTCTACTTAACATCAAAGCCAGTTAGTCACTGCAGGATGGGGCTCCTGCACCGCCCTGCCATCTAGCTAAGTTATGATCTGTTCACAATCTAGTAATTTTAAGGTAAGCCGTCAGAGTTATGATTTTTAAAATAAAATTTTAGTTTGGGAACACTAGGCCGTTGAACAGAGCACACACATGTCGTCTGTAAACAAGTACAGGAAATTATTGTTTTTTTTGTCTAAATTATAACGTTGGTATTAGGTTTGATAATGATCTTAAAATGATTCAGGATAAAGCTTGTTATTTTATCATACTTTTACGTAATATTAATTTTTCATAATGTAACTTAAATTGAAACCAAAGTTCCTATTTTTTGTATGACTCTTTTCTACATTTATTAATTTCGTTTTGTTTACTCATTCTTTTATTCACTAGATTGACCCCCGTAAGTTTTAATAAATTTTAAGGAAGGCGTCTTATTGAAACACTCGATAGCTAATTTAAGTAGTGTTAAGGGTCTAAAGTTCTAATACACCTACTTCCTGTACAGGGAGATAGGTAATATGCGTATCCTGAATATTTTTAATTAATCCTCTCGCAGTATTCAGAGTTCTTTCAGATAATTTATTTATGCTAATTTGAAGTTATTTTTGTAAAGCGAATTTTTTTCTACCCCTGCGTAGTTACGTTTCCGTCTTAACTTTCGTGGTTTCACATAACTTGTACACTTTCCTCATTTTTTTTTAACGGTATGGCAATATTTTAACTTGGTATCCCTGCACCAAGCACCGGACCTTGAAACATGTGTTAATTTACAATCTTTATTTCCTATCAAATCGGCTAGTAATAACCAAGACAGTTAATTAGGCAATATATTTCAAAGACAGAGCTCGACAACAAATACGGAATTATCTGGATATTAATGCATCTGAGATTTCGTTACAAATATCGTAAACAATTAAATATTACTTTTAAAAATATTAGCAATTATTTTGACTTTGTGGTACAAAAAACCAGCTCTTATTTCAGATCAATTTATTATAAGAATCTGATAACAGTATTTACTATAAAATGTTAAATTAAAATGAACCATTCATTTCTTAGGTTTATACACTAAAACTCTTTCTTTACGACATCACAAGTTTGAGTATGCCACGTGTAAAATATTTTTTTAAAGTGGTAATTAAAAACGGTATTTTACTTTCGTCGTGAACAAATTTTTAAACATAAAACTTATTAAAAAAGCTAGAACCAACCCAAACAAAATATTACATAGAAGTAATTTAATAGTAATGCAATTTTTTGTTAACATTATCTTAAATTGTGAACAAAAATTTTCTCTGCGACATAGCTACATTTTAGGGTGGTACATCCGAACAAGATTTCTGTTGTGTCAAAAATAGAAACTCATTAAAAGTGTACTGTAAAATAAAGTTACTTAATAGACTTGCATTGAACTATGTGGTTTGTCAGAATTGGTTGTGCGCTGCACGACTGTGAATAATTATTTATACGACATCTGTATTGAGACTGAAGTAGCAACGTTACAGCGGGGTTAACTCAACTCGGTCGACTCGCCGCTGCAACATCGAGGCATTATAACCCGCCTACTTCGTGACCACGTGACCAGGACTATCCTCAGTCAAGTGTTTGACGCAGTACTCTCAGGAGAGTGCGAGAACTGTCCTCACCCCGCACATTGAATAAACATGCACCTTTTCAACCCACTTCAAAGTACGTCAACACTCGCCCCGACCTTGTTTGCCCACACTTCTGTGATCCCTTCCCCGCGCCGTACAGCGAATACCTGTTACATCCTACAACCCCGATTATCCGAGTTACTGTGGATAGAGCCTACTACGTGTAGTTGCCAAGAACCACTGATAATACGCGTTAGAACACATACGTAACATTAGTTTAAATGTCACGTTGGTATTTTCCTTCAATTTCTGAGAGTATATAGGCGTATGTGTACATGTACGCGTATGTATATATGCATATTTACGCACATAAATGTGTGTATGTACGTATATAGCTTAACACGAGCAGTATCGTAAAACCGTTTGCATTTTTAAACAGTTTTACTGTATTTCCTTAGTAACTGATTGTCCTAATTTTATAAATTCTTTTCTCCGGTGAAGTTCATTTCATACAGTACGTACAATCGTCCGTGCAAACTCGAGGTTTTGTGTCACCTATAACTGGACATTTGCGTAGTCGCATGCTCTTATTTGCGTACCTGTGTGAATTGAAACCACGTTCAAATTTAATTTCTTATTTTTAATAGCAACAATGTTATTTGATATTGTATTAGATACCTTGTCTATAGTTTTTTATTTTAAAATGAAAATATAAAAAAAATTTCTTAATATAGAAGCGCACGAAGCAATCAGTTATTTACTATCAAGGAAAAATAATCGTGTTGTAATTCTATGACAAATATAACAGTATACTACTTTCCTCTATCAAACGGGAAAAAATGTACATTAAAAACACGTGGACCCAGTTTAAAACTATGGCAATATATTGACCACAGTGTATCATTATTATTGATAACGTTTAATTTCAGCATGGCTTCGATAAAGGAGAAAAACTATATCCACGTATTTTACCGACATTTAGCCATGTCATATCACTTTACAACATATCATTTAGCGTGTAGACTATAAAGAAGCAAAGGATGAAGGATGGGGGTGGAGGGAGAAGGATGAAAGGGGAACCTCTTCATAACAATCTTGTATGCAACACCTTCGAAAATGATGCCGTAAATCTGCAGCAAATAAAACGAATTTAGCCTCGACGCCAGTAAACGTCTCTGACGAAGAGTAAAAAGGAAATATGAAAGTCGTGTAGCAAGGAAGCGTTTTCTTGCTCGCTTATTACATATATTACACGATGTTAGGCACTCTAGCGTAGTTGTAATACCGTGCACAGCCCAGAGATAGCAATATATCTCGCCTCGCTACTACCGTGCCCAGCGCAGAGTTAGCGCATCACGTCCGGGCGGCTGGAATCTAGGAGGATGAGCGTTAGGGCGGGCTTGCAATTGAAAACTTACCTTATACGTTATGATGTGTACAGAAGATCTGGAACTGTGTTGTTCAATGCGAAGGTTTCCAATCGAACTTAGCAGGTTGTGTGCGTGGGTGGGGTTTCCTTTTGCTTTAATGAAATAGTTATATTTTGTATCTTAAGTAAACGTTCTGGGGAAGCAGCCATCTACGACACATAGAAAAAGCACCAACTGTCAAAATTTTTAACAAAGCTAGATCCGTCAGTTCTGCATTCATTTTCATCAATCCTTGTCTGAATGAAAATACTAGACATGATTGTATGTGTTGTAAATAATACTAGTGAAAACCTTTCAATTTAAATGTACATATTTGCGTAGGGGTAGTAATTACCAATGCTGGAGACAATTTGATTCTGAGACATTTGTTGGCAACCCGGCATTTG
Source organism: Medauroidea extradentata (assembly GCA_003012365.1). NCBI lineage: Eukaryota > Metazoa > Arthropoda > Insecta > Phasmatodea > Phasmatidae > Medauroidea > Medauroidea extradentata. The sequence goes on along the minus strand of PNEQ01044356.1, from coordinate 86,937 downwards.
TTGTGATTCGCCAGTGTTGTGGCAAGATGGCTGACGTGAAAGTGCTTTTTGAAATACCCCGAATAATTTAGATGGTCCTCCGGGTTTCTCGTTTACTATTCTCGATTCTGAACAACGATAATTGGCAAGAAGCATATCAAACCATAACTTACCACCAAATATGCAGTTCACATCGACACCTTCTGATGGCGGCATTTACGCTTATTTCATTGGAAAGAATTATGTCTTAACAGTTTTATTATGAACTGTGTTTACTTAACCTTTTTTTAGAGTGAGAGATAAACGCCTTCTGCATAATAGGCTACTTAAAGCATCGTTTTTCTGTTGTAAACGCACACTTAGAGAAGGTAAGGAGAAGTGCGTACACATCTAACCTTCAGTACTACTGGTAGTAAAAACATTGGACACCGCGTTTCGACAAAAGGGTGTGCTGCACTTGAGATCTGTCGCAATTGATGTTTTACAAATCACTGCCCGACGAATACTACTACTTGTAACGTATCACATTTCATTCAGAACAAACCCATTTTTGTATTGAAACTGAAGTCTCGGGGTTGCTGAAAATGCGTAATTATAAAAGCATTATTGTTTAGGGTGTGTGTTTCTTTTGATACATAAATGTTAGTAAGTTCTGTACAGGTGTTATTAAAACATTAGCGGTGAACACAATGTAAAATTTATAATATATTTAGTGTTATATAACTGTGATTTACGTAATGTGATACAACTAACATTATTAAATCTGAAGTAGTTCGGAAAGCACATGTTATGATATTTCAGATGAAACATTGCACATAATTATACTGAATGTATCAGATGTGAGAGAATTTCAGTTGAATTTGTGATCATGGCTAGAATGAAGCAGGGATAGAAAATAACGTCATTTATTAAATTAAAAATAGATAATAATCTGTTGAACCTACATTAAAGCTCTTCGTCATGTAGGAGGGTATACGGATACGAGTAAAATGAAACAGTACACTTAGGGTTGCAGTGGCTGGGATGTCCCCGTAAATACAAAAAAAAAGTAATCTTCGAAGGTCGCAATCAGCGTATAAATAGCTACAAGTCACAGAAGCGAGGTCAAATAAACCGTCAAGTGGGCCCTAGCTATGAGGAAGCAGCAGAGGTGTATCGATCTCATCGCTCCAAGGAGATTCTGACTCGATGCTCGGTCCGGGTCACTCCCAGGATCTCACATGTGGGACGTGTGTGAGGATATCTAAGATGGACACAATATCACAGGGAACTGCAATTTCCTCTGTCCTATTATTCCCAGTCACCCTTATTCTCAGTTTCAATGTTATTTTAACGCATTTTGCGACCCTCAATACCACAACATGTGTGTAATTTTGTGGACACTTCCCAGTTTCTGCGATTCTGAGTGTGTTATATAATTTTACTCGTCTTCGTATCTTCTACAACGTGACAAAGAGCATTGAACTTTATTCAGGGACATCCTGTATATACCACCACTAACTTTACTGTTCATCTTACGTTAATGTAGAATAATTTAGACTGTTTTTACACTCTACAATGAATTAAGAAATAAGTGCTTGCACTCTAATACACACGAAAACTTTTTCTTCTCATAATATAAACGATGAGCACTCCGTGAAAGCAAGTGGGGACTTGTGTCCCTTTAAAATAGTTAATTTGGGGCCGTTGAGTAAACATTATAAAATTTACCTGTATTTATCTAAGAGACAAGTTTTTAATAAGCATACTTTAAAAAGGAGTTACTTGTTTGTTACTTAAATTACCTAAAAATAAAACTTTTTAATTAACACAATGCCACATTTACTGTCATCAAATAACCACGCTTTACGGTGTATATAAATTCCTGTAGCATTATTTTCCTCATACTTATACAAAAATTGCCTGTGTCCATATGCAAATGCTTGAAATATGCCTGAGTCCTACAGAATATAATTAAACAAGCAAATCTTTAATCAAGTTCTAGATAGAGCTCCGAGATTGTATATACGATCATACAAGGACAGTTGTAATGGACGCACTGTGCTTAAGGTCACGAACTTTTTTGCCCGAGCTTGTTTCAGTGCCTTACGCACATCTGCTTCCATGCTTCACGGTTATTGGCAGCTTATCTTTGTGAAGTGGCGGGTCTCCCATTTGACTGTGCGAATCACAATAACTAGGCCTAGGAAAAATTTGCGTGTTCAATGACCTGCATGCTAGAATACAATATCCTATGCATAGTCAAGCCCTGTCTATTCGTTCATTGTCTGTTGTTCCACAGAGTAGCAGCTAGGTGACAAATGGTCGGGGCTTTAGTACACATAGGATATTTGATTGTAACATGCAGGTCATTGGTCATTGAATTCGCGAAATTTCATCCTCTCTAGCCATGATGCATACGAGACTGAAACTAACTGATACCAAATTATATTCACGATATGTGGTGTGACCCTAACTATGCTGAAATGAAGGCATACAAACGTATGAAAACCTTGAGCCAATAGTCACGGAATATGTTTGGATGGGTATAGGACCGTGCATTATAAACTGTTTCCAAGTAATAAGGACAAAATTGCGCGTATCTTATCATAGCTACGGATAGGAACATCTTTGTTGAGATCAATGACTAGACTCCACTGTAATATACATTTACCAAGACATCTGCAGCCTGAATGTCACGCATTTCAAAACAGGATGTCGTGTTGCTGCATCTGTATATATATTAATTACCGTTTCAGAATGCTTTTGAAAAATACGAGAGTTATTTTTTTTAAACATCCGATCGTTTGTAATAAAGAAACGGTAATGAATTGGGAAATTATTTTAATGTCAAAAGAAACGTACATCTTTACACTATTTTTCCACATAATCACCGTGCAGATTGAGGGATTTGTCGTACCGATGCACCAGCTTGCTAATACTGAGATGTGAATTTGGCGGCTCCACATGGTTGGTGTAATAGGGTAAATACTACGTGTCAATTTACAAGTATCGATTAATGAGCATACTGTAATCACAACAAGAGGTTTCAGGGAACAAAGCTGAATAGGAAGGAGGCATCATTCTTTGCAGAGGGTATCGGCTAGCTGGTGCATCGGCACGACAAATGCCTCAATATGCACGGTGACTATGTGGAACGATAATGTAAAGATGTACGTTTCTTTTGCCATTAAAATAATTTCCCAATTAATTCCCGTTTTTTTTATTAAAGCCGATCAGAGGTTGAAAAAAAATAACCCTCGCATATTTTGTTTTGCTTAATTTTTCGGGTACACCGTTCCGCCCCTGTACCCCTCTTTCCCTTAACCACCTTAATTTTTTTTTTTTTTTTCAAAAACCTTCGCGAACCCCCTCAGAATAAGTCAATAAAGTTTGCTATCACATGTTTGGGCCGTTTGTTCTGCCCCTCCTCACGTTATGCAACACCTCTCAAACCGTGAATTTTTCCTGTGTAAAATGTACCCTGCGTCACTTTTCAGTTCAACAACTATCACTATACGAAAAATAACGTCGATCCGTTGGTCTGTCTGTGCGTGACTGGACAATCCAACAAATATAATTTCGCATTTATAATATTGGTTTGATATTATGCCCTGCAAAAATTATGTTCATGACCATTCACAAGTTTTCGAGATAAAATTGAAAACATACAAATGCCCAAATGCTTATTTTACGATTTATTTTGAGGAAAATATTGCTATGAAAACACCTTTGGCTAAATTAATTGTATTAGCGAGACATTTTCCGGCCTCTGAAAATCAATCATTCGTAGTTTACTTGAGCAAAAACATGACCTATCCTTTAATATTTTCACTATAGAACATTTTTGATGTTCATTGAAATGTTTTCTGTATCGAAGTTATGTACGATTAGGCATCCATTCGATTATCTTCTTGGCATGCTCCCTCTCTGGAAAGTTCTGGTTATTAATTTTCAGAATCAGCCATTACCGTTCTGGTCGAGAGGAAATGGTAGTTACTATCTATTCGATATATAATTTCTTTCAAAGAAAATTGGTGAAATTTTCTTACTTCAGCACGTGCGTGATATTAACGAAATTGGAAAAGGCCGTATCGTTAATCATTAGGGCTCGTGCTGAGATACAGGACATGGGTAATCTGTTAATACTTGCAGAGGCCGTTAGTTAAATGTGCCGGAAAAAATTCGAGGCGTGATGGAGAATAAGGCTCACAGCTTCCACCGAGCCGCTAATAGCTGCTAGTTCACCGCGCGGCCTACAGGAGCGCTACGTTCAAAAAAGTGTGAACATTTACAAGAAAATATTGTAGCGTAAAACAGTTTCTAAAACCATGATTTAAGGTTAAAAGATGTTTGCATCATTTACTTTGAATGCATTATATGCGCATCTGCCGCTCTGATTCATGGTCAATGATTGAATGTACTGTCTCTCGCTTGTCTTGGGCTCATACTGGCAAATCACAGACGTTTTGTCTGTTTGGTACATTCACATAAGAGATGTTTAAAAAAAATACACGCGACTAATAACTATGAAGAAGAGCTACCGATATGTTTGTAAAGCTCAGTACACACGGGCATATTTCTTGTACATGAAAGAGAGCATCAAATGTTTACAAGAAAGGGAACACTAGCTAGTATCCTACAGAATTAATTGCTAAGTTCACACGGCCAACTTTCTTGTACAATCTGGTGTACACCATTAAAATTTTGAATACAGATTTTAAGGCTGCATTTCAAGTATTGGATGTAATAAGTGCAATATTTATTGTACCGGGACCAAAAATAAGCTTCAAATTGAAAAAATGGAATTATTTTTTATAGTTAAATATATCCAGATTTACAGAGACGTGGCGTGAGATCAGCAAATATTCGTTTAATAGCATCATTTGTTCAGTTAAGACACTATTTATTTCAAAATGATTCGTATTTGTATGCTATTTTGTTCAGAAACATTCGTGCGTGCATAACAATTGTTTGTTTATATTTGACTAGTACAAGAAAGATATTGAAAAATAGTACTGTCCCTATCCCGCACTAGCTAATACACAAGTTCTTGTATGCTAGTCACTAGTATGCTCAGTGGCCGTTCACACGATACAAGTTCGCTTCAAGTCGAGGTGAACAAGAAAGTGTTCACTTTCTTGTACAAGCAAGATGCCCGTGTGTACTGGGCTTGAGGCATTCAAACAAAATGGTGAAAATTATTTTTGCATCAAACTTGTGGCTTTGTTTAAGTCAAAATATTTATCAACCATACACTACGAGAGTAATGTTAGAAATTATTCGAATGGTTAAAAATATTCTAAGGTTATATAGGACAAATTGAATTAATGTTTGTGAACAGTGTGTTTAATTACCTGACATATTTTTGTATTTTGAAATAAAATCTTCTGTGTTAATGGTTGCTATTATTTTTTTGTTAAGAACAATTGTTGTATAAAAAATTGGGTGTGCAAAATCAAAAGTCGTTCATAAATATACTAAACCTATATGTAGATGTACATATATTTTTGGTTATTGTACAAAATTACAGCGAAATTTGTCTTTTCCCAAGAATATACCTTGTAATTGACAGTAATAATTTGATTCGCCAGAAGAAAAAAAAACCTATTTTGCAAATTCGTTTCCAGAGATTTTTTTGGCTTGCGTATAAATTAAATTTTGCTGTTTCATTCTGGAAATTAAAAGTTTCTCGCTATTTTATTTATACGTATATAATATATGAGAATTAAAATAACTTTTCTGGTAGAGAAATCAGAAAAAAGGGTTTATATTAATAGTACATTTTGTTAAATAAACGATTGTTGCTGTCGAAGAAAAAATTAAAGTTATACGATTCACCCTTAATAAATTTAATAAATATTCTATTTAACGATTTTATTTAGCATATGTGATAGACATGTTCACTTTGCACCTTAAAAAATAACGTTTGTGCACTTGTTTGAAATCAGAAGCGCAACAACCTGAAAGAAGATTCTTGTGGTTCACATTCAAGTTGTTCGGTTTATGTTTATTGTAACTTCCTCACGTGTATTACAAGTTATTTATAGTTATATCATATCTCAATCATGTCTTGCGATACCATTCACGAAAACAAATCACAATTTTGAAATTAGTAAAAATTTTACACCTTCCGTTGCTCACATCAATCATTTCTATTACAGGTAATTTTTATAAACCGACTTAATTACTATACTTGTTGTCTCCATGCTTCTTCCAACTGAATATTTTTCACTCAAATCATACTGCTTATTTTCTTCTATAGAGAAACTTATTTACAAATTGTTATATTATATTATTTTTCTCTCCATTTATTAAATAAATTTTAGCTGGTATACATAATTTTATTCATTCAGTGGATTATACAACATTGCAAACCAAGTTGATGTGAAGGAATTCAATTCCTGTTATATTTAAACTGGACTGCTAATAACTTTACGCCCTATCCAGGTCAAATATACAATAAATTTAACTGGGAGATAAAATTTGCAGCAATATTTCAATAAACCAATGGTTATGCAAGAAATTCCACCGTAAAAAAGGTCATGTAAGTATTCAAAATTAATTCTGAGTGCTAAGAAAATACATGGCCCAACAGTTTATGTAGAATGAAAGTAAGTCTAGCTAAGGTTGTTTACGCGTTACTGTAGCAAATTAATTCGAGGTATTGATTATAATACAATTTTTCGATGTCACCTCACACATTACCTTCACAGCTATTTCTTTAACGTATATTTGCTTAGCTGTTATTACATATGATCTTCGAAGGATTCCTGCAGTTGGCCAGTATTATAAATTGAACTGTTTTTGTGGACATACTGTTTAGTGAACGGATGTCGCCGGGTTGCAGAAAAACTGCACAACGAAACAAATAGTGAAAAAAAAAAAAATAAATAAACAATTGACAACAGCGTACACATAATTTTTATTTCTAAATTATTGTGTGATTTCCCTGGTACACGGCAACAATCGCTTGCTTGCCGTATTGACCACAAAAGAAAAACTCCAGTTTTTAATCCCTTAGTTGCGGGGTTAGTAGCAGCGGATTCAGTGTTGGGTTTTTTGCTATTTTTTTCCACGCTATTTTCTTCTGTTTATTTTTCCAATAACGTTTTTATATGTTTCAGCTTATCTAATCACCCTGTAAAGACAGAAGAGCGAATTACTTGCTGGAATATCTTAGTCACTACATAACAGTCTTGTAGGCCTACAGTCATGTTTGTATACGTTATTATCCATGTGTTAACTATGTGTGTTTCGTGGCAATAGAATAAACTTATAAACCAGTCAACAGGGAATTGTGATCATTCGCAGTGAGTACAGCTAGGTATTGCCACAGTCGATGTTCACGTTAAAACTACTGCTCCCGCGCTGGCATTTGTTTTTGTTTACACGAGAACTGGACAGTTGAAGCCATTAGCAAGTTGGTGGAGTGTGAAGGCGGACCTGGAGGCTGGGACTAAACAGACGTCATGTCTGTACACGAGAGAAGGGTATGTCAGGGGAGGTTGAGGGAGGGATAGAGGCTGGCTAGAGGCAGGAGGGGTGGTGTCGACTCTATGGACTCGCTCCGCCGGTAATTACATTAGAGCAGGGACCGCAGAGCGATGTTGCCAAACTTCCAGCCAGTGCACTCCCTCCCGCCTAGAAACTTCGCGTGGCATCTACCTGTCGTGACGCCACAGCACGTTATAGTGAGGGAGTGAGAGATTTCGATCAGCGCTCAACATCGAGGTCTTTAGCGCTGGGGAGGGGTGACATGAGATATGTGTGGAGCAGCGCCGGAATGAAAGGATGTGGGAAACTGGAGATCTTCGAGAAAACCCAACGACCAGCGGCATCGTCCGGTACGATTCCAACTTTTAAATTCGGCGAATTTATGGATAGACGGCATATGTCAAGGTCAAATAAAATTATTTGAATTGATTAAGCTACATTGTGTAAAAAATGGTTTCGGTTTATGAATTTCGTAATTTTTCTTAAGTTATTTGACGTTGGCAACATTTTGAGAGTTAATTTCGTTTAACGTGCATTCCCCATTTAATTTGCGTGACTGCGAGACGGGTATTATCTCTGTGGTTTAGAAGTATGAAACTTGCCGTGATGTGGTCATGCAACACAGACTAAAACATATAATAGAGGAATACTGAAGATTCCGTTTCAAAATAATATGAGCGTACAAAAAGTTGGGCATTCAAGTTTGGAATAGAGTTTGAATATTACAGACATTCATTTTTACGTTCGAAAAACCGTGCGGAATCGAACCTGTATCGCCGTGGTGGGAGGTTAATTGTCAGTTCGTTATACTGCGGTCAGTAAAAATTCAATGAATTACTACAACTATTCTAGTAATTATAGCTACTATTATGCCAGTCAAAGTACAGGATAAAGTACACAGTGCGTACCGTGGAATGGACTACTCATACACGTTTTATAACATAAATGTCGGCTGACATCGCAACAAACGGCGCCCGTGTCTCTTAGTTGCCAGGTTGCACTAGGACGTTCAGATATAATGTAATCACTTTAGTCTACTCACCGCGGCGCTTCTGTCTCTACAGTATTCTGCGAAACTAAGGTCTAATATACTCCGTAATGGAGCTGCCTACCCAAGATTCCACGCGACAGCGAACATGACAACTGACGCGTCAAATTTTACAATGTGGGGTTACCGAACTTTCACCTTATTACTTTCCGACAAAACCATTTTCATTCTGCGCAGAGAAAGGGAAACATTTCTGCAAGAATCAACATAAAATAATGCTGGTTGTTTTCGAGTGTTTTATTTTCTCATAGTTTCCAGAGTACAGAAGACCCGGCCTCATAGATCCTACGGAAGGGACGGCTGCACGGAGATGTGACAAATGTCACTGGTGACATACTTGTGTGTTGGCTACGTACTGAGTCGAACTTAATTTATAATAACAGCCCTTGTCGTCACCAGGTGTTAGAGTGGACAGTGTCTTAAGGGCTTGTTCCCGAGTTTTTTCAGACTGGGGCCAATAACTCAAATATTTTTTAACCAAACGTTTTGAATAAAATTTGAGTCGATGTGCAATCACACGATGCACAATACTGTGCACGGGTTTTTTAAAATAATGTATCATTCGCCAGCAAAAAAAAAATATTTCCTTCATTTTTGCTTATTTTCACGACGAAAAACGTGGTACTTTGTGAAATAAAATCTAAAAAAACCGTTGAGTATAATTCTACAAAAAATTCAGCTGCAAATTATGACATATAAGTGTCGAAATTGTGCAGCGAAATTTTGATATTAGTATTAGGTAGCAGTAAAAAAATAGTTTCTATATCACTGCAAAAATCCGTAACAGTTTGGGTTGAACTAGTTGTTTTACTGCCCCAAACAGCTGTTCTCAATACGACAATAAGTAGATCAAGTATTTGGTATCATGCAGTATTGGTAGTTACGATTTCTCAATCATGGCATCAGCTTTAAAATAAATGTAACTCTTACTTTACAATGTAGGCTTCCAGAGTACTTAGTGGTAATGTTTTCTTTGAACAAAGAATGTTTGAGAATAGCAACAGTGAACAATCTTAACTACAGAATATAAGCAAAAGTAAATAACTACGGGTAAGGTGTACTTTACAAATTACCTATATATATATATATATATATATATATATATATATATATATATATATATATATATATATATATATGTAAGGTGACTGATTGACTGACTGACTGACTGACTGACATATCAAACTGCAGCCAAAACCACTGGACCTAGAATCGTGAAATTTTTTGTGGGGGTTCCCTTCAGGTCGTAGGCAAGCACTAAGAAGGGATTTTTCGAAATTCGACCTCTAAGGGGGTGAAAAGGGGTAAAATGTGTTTCCGAAGAAACGTCGGTAGAGCTCGAACCCGACGGCCTATCATCGTGATTTTTACTTTAATAGGACCCTCGTAAAAATGCATATTAGCCAATTTAAGGATTTTTCGAAGTTCAACTTTTAAGGGGCTGAAAACACGTTAAATGTGTTTCCAATCAACTATTGATATATATCGAACCCTTCAGGATAGAGAGTTGATATTCACTTCAAAATATTGCTTACGTAAATACCCAAAAAGCAGTTTTAGGTTTTTTTGAAATTCGACCCCCAGACAGTAAAAAGGGGCAAAATGTGTTTTTAATTAATCGCCTTTATCTTTGAAACACAATTGGCTATCGTCGTGATTTTAACTTTAATTGGTTACTTTTACAAATGTCTATCGCAGGACTCAAAATCATTTCGAAATTCTTTATTTAAAGGGGTGAAAATACGTGAAATGTGTTTTCGATTATCCTTCCATATCTATCGAATCAATCGAGATATCGAAGCACTCTTTGCTTTAAATTGGTGCTTTTGTAAGTATCCCAAGTACCATTTAAAATAAATTTTCCGAATTCGGCCCTAAACTGGTTAAAAATGGGGTAATATGAGTTTTCGACTCACATTCGATATATATCGATCCCATAGTTTTTTATATAGAGACGTGATTTTTGTTTAGGATTGATGCTTACTCAAATACCTAAAAAGTAATTTCAGGAATTTTCGAAATTCGCCACCTAAGGACGTGGAAAGAGGTAAAAAGTGGTTAAAAGCGTTTTCAATTAATCGTCGATATATCTTGAACCCAGCGGGCTAATGTTGTGTTTTTTACGTCCACGAGATACCAATAAAGTATTCTAAAACGTGATTCAAGGGTTTATCGAAATTTACTCTCTTAAGTGGTGAAAAGACCTTGAACTTGTTTTAGATAAATCCTCGATATCTATCGAATCCGTCGAGATATACAATTAATTTTTGCTTCAGGATGATGATTACAGAAATTACCGCAAAACTGTTTTCAGATTTTTCGAAATTCGATTTCTCAATACTGTGCAGGGGTGATATGTTTTTTTTTTTTTTAGTGAATGATAGATTTTAATTCAACTGAACGGACTAGCGATGTGATTTACACTTCAGTTGGATACTTATACAAATGTCTAAGATATAAATTTAAAATATTTCGAAATTCGACACCCAAAAGGGTGAAAAAACACAAAATTTGTTTTATATCTATCTAACCAGTAGCGATATTGAGGTGGTTTTCGCGTCAGAATGATGCTTACGTAAATATTTAAAAAAAATATGTATGTATTTTTTTATTAGTAAGAAACATAATTATTAAGAATAAAACTTAGTTGGTCAATAATCAAGGCAGACGATCCGAAAAGCAGGAACGAGCAGCGAGAAACAACTTATACAGGAGTTTCACTACAGTAACCTATCGAGACGTAGTGTTGTACAACCTCTATGAGCCCAGGACACAGATATATATTTTTTTTTTCAACAAATTTTATTTTCATGAATTATTTCGACGTTACGTGACGCAGTTGTTTGTCACTCAGGTCTAAATTCCGGGAGGTTCTGGGCTCGAATTCTGTTAAAAGCTGCGTGCAAACGTTCAATTCTGACACACAAAAACTACAAGGCAGATCGAATTAGTGCAATTTACATGTAGTCTTTAAAAGGGGTATAATTGCAGTTCTCTTTCCACTTAGGTTCCTCTACAATATCAGCTGACATATCGTCGGTATACTGCCAAAAGTGATTAAGTCATAATCGCTATTTCGTTTAAAAACAGTAATACATTGTTGATATTAACAAAAATGTGGTATGTTACTATACTGTGACACAACAGTACGAAACGACGAATAGACTTTAAACTTGGGCAATTGTTCGTGAACAACATATACATATTCCTAGCATTTTTATAATTTTATTTCATTTTGACATTCTCACTTTTGGCAGTAAACCGACGATATATCATCTCACTAATCTCAAGTTTGGGGCACCAAATACGTTTCCGCGAAACCTTAACTCTCTGAAACTTTGTAATGTCAATAAAGTTAAAGTGAATATTTTGACAATATATAATTGAGGGCACCGTCACCAATGGTTGTGCACAGGGTAAACAGATGTTTCTCATTCGATTAACCTCTTACCTTAGATGTGTGTAACTACCATAGAACGTCAAATTGGCAGTTTTATAAATAAGGCCCAGGCGAAGTCGCTGTTAGTGGCAGGGACAAACTTAAGACTGCTTTTCGCATGGACAGCTATAGCTACTTATCCTTCTGCAGAATTAGTTCAACTAACCGCTTGGACATTCCAACACTTGATGACTGAAGTACCAATCTTGTGTACAAAGAGGTTTTTCAATTAAAGTAAATATTATCAGTTACGAATAATACTCGCGAGCAAAGCCGCGGGGGACTGCTAGTATATATATATATATATATATATATATATATATATATATATATATATATATATATATATATATATATATATATA
>PNEQ01044356.1:18837-74531 GCA_003012365.1 Medauroidea extradentata | reverse complement strand
TCCGAAATGATTTCCGGTGCACATATCTTTTAAAAAAATTGCTCTTCTGCGAACTAATTCAATTAGGCGCCGTTATTAAGTACAAGTATTAAACCAAACAATTAATTTATTCAAATATATGTCATAACAGCTGTATTCTAACTCATTGCATGTAATAAATACTGAAAAAAATGTCAAATGTAACTCATTGTTTTTAAAACTCTAGTTTACGCCACGTAACATTAATTAAAGTATTTAATATAGTTTTAAACAGCATAATTTCCCCATTGTTTTCCAAACAATTAATAACTAACCCCAACTAAGTAGGATACTTCGAATCCAATTGAAATTACGTTTAGTTCTCTAGATAATATGTGTTAGGTGCAAATATTGTTTTAACATAAAGTAAATAACTGCACATTAACCCGTCTGTTTTGAATTTTGCTAAACATATGTGTAAATGTATAATTAAATTTTAGTAGTTTCAAATACAATTGAATCTTCTCCTGTGGACCCAATATCTATAAATTGTTCGCAGTTTTACTGCAAAACCAATTACTCATTGCAAACAAAATAAGTATTTTGAAATATTCCGAAAGTACTTGCAACTAATGCCGAGGAATTTTCAGATCAGTTCAGTCACTTCCATGGAGATAAAATCAGAAATGAATGTTTAGAAAAAATTGTATGGATAGGCTACTTATTTCAAGCAAAATTGAAAAATATTTTAATTTAGTAAGCTACGTAAGAAAAAAAGGGTTTCAGAATATTTTACTTTCTCGTATGTTTAAGTCTTAATTCAAACATTCAACATTTAATTATTTAAGTTATTATGCGTATGGATACGGTTTATCAATTTTGTAATTTTTCTTAAGTTGCTTGACGTTGGTAACTTTTTGAGAGCTAATTTCTTATCACAAGCATTCCTCATTTAACCTGCGTTATTACGAGATAGGTATTATTATCTCTATGGTTAAAAAGTATATACTTGCAGTGGTAGAAAAATTTATAATGTGCTGATGCAACACAGACTAAATATTCTGTTCCATTTTATATGAGTTGTTTGTGTGATACGAAAAGTTTGAGTGTTCAGTTTTAAAATCTCGGTGGCCATAGAGTCTGAATGTTGAAGACAGTTTCAAATTCTTTACAGACTTCTTGCTGTCCCTAAGGCAACACTTCACGATAGCTGAAGAAATAGGCACCGCATATCCAAACTACTGTACGACCCATTTAAAATATCTACTTCCAAGTTTCTTTCTTAACGTGGGAAGAAAGTCACATGAAGACAAAGTTAACGAATATTACAAATCGCTGAACTTCTGTAGCACAGCCAGGCGAGAATAATAAACGTAAAAGTTTAGGTGTCACCATTTTTAAAGAAGAACAAAAGTAAAACGAATTTAGTTCCGGGAGGTAACGTCTTCTCGGACTGAAACATTAACAAAAACAACTTTTTATTTAAACAGCGCAGTGAGTGACTCAACGAGGGGACAGAGATGGGCTGGAGGAAGAGAGACAGAAGAATAGAGATAAGTAAAATGTGCTGGAAAGTTGATGTTTACTCAGCGGGGAATTTGTGTGCGACGTGAGGTAGGGTAGTGCGTGTAGGTTGCCAGCACTGCTTATTAAACGAGGCGGAAGTAAAGTTGAGAGAATTACCAGTGTGTCCTCGGTGGCATTATTGGCTAGCATTCCAACCAGCCGAGTTTTCAATTGTCCTGAATTGACAACTCATTTAGAATACAATAGAGTTTATATTTTGCGTGGTAATAACATATGCAAAAATAAATCTAAGTGCGGTTTGATTTTGCCATAAAGAGGAAATGTTGGGACAAATACTGCTGTGAAAATCGACTTTTAAGTTTCTTTCCTTACGAATAACCAAAAACGACTTACATTTTAACTGCATTGATACTTTTCAGAATGCCGTTGCTTAATGTAAAGTGGTATATTAATATCCGTGTAAAGAAATTGAATTTTAAAGTATTTTCACTTCTACTATAATTTACTTTAACGGACGATTAGAAGTCACATTTTCCACGTACGATCTCATAAACTATCCGCACCTAAAATGTTTACAATCTGACTTGAATCGCCGTGTGTACTTATCTACGTAAGATATATTTTTGTCTAGATACACAAACCAAAAGAAAAAAATCGCTGAAACAGTTATAGTTTATTTGTTATGTGCACTGTCTGTGAATGTAAATATATATTTTTAAAAATAATATACTTTTTTTATAAAATACATTTCGGCACTTCAATTTTCATATAGTTAAGATATCAATCAGGGGCCTGTCACTAGATAGGGCAAATGCTTCTCTTATTGACGACTAACGATTCCGGTTGTACCAACATCAACATGTGATTCAAAGTTGGAAGTATTGTTTCGCAACTTAAGCATTTTAACGATATTAATGCTGTTGTAAATGAAATGGAAGTTACTTTTTGAAATTGAAGGTTTTAAAAGTGTTTCGTAAATAGAGAAAATTCTCCAACGATTATTTATGGCGTTGAGTTGGACTTCCTGACTAAACATTACACTGCCGTCGTTGGTCAAACTTCTGAAAGCCGTTACGAATTTTAAATTATACGAGAGTAAACATAATTTTAATGTTGAAATGAAAAAACAAAAATATAGTTAGTGCGACGTTTGATTGAGTAAAATTACTTAATATGTTCAGTTTATTAAATGATACGATAACCACTAATTCGCGTACCGGTAATAATAATACGAAGTTTTTTCGTTCCTTTACAAAGTTCAGACATGTTACATTATAATATAAAGTTTCAAAGAAATATTTAACAGACCATTCTAATGAAAAGATGATTTTTTTTTTTTTAATACGCAAAGATTACTTATATACTGATCATAGCAATTAGTCTTTCAAATGTGTACCGATAGTCGAGTGGAGTCCGACCGCTCGGCTCAGTGGTTAGCGCTCCTGGCTGCTGGGTCAACGGTCCCGAGTTCGATTCCCGGCCGGGGAGGTAACATTTACAGTCACTTCCTTGGGTTCAGGACTGGGTGTTTGTGTTCGTCTTGTCTGTCTGCCACACGCCAACGTCCAATTACGTCACTTACACGAAGCAAAACGTTACTGGGGATTATATGACATAGACTCAATTAAAGGGGGGGAATGTTTGGTGCAGTGGTGGGACGATAGTCTTGCCACTGTATCAAACATTTTTTATAAAAAAAAAAGTGATAAAAGGCGTGTGGAAACTACAGATAAGTAAGTTCAAATCCGCACCCCAGCGAGATAATTTTTTTTGTGGTCTTACAAATTAAAAACAAGTCACAAAGACAATTTACACAAACACATTTAATATACGGCATCGCCTTTACCAATACTTTTATTTCCACCAACGACGAGATTGCGATACTAGCACACTCTTGTAGCTAACGATGTAAACCAGCATGGCCAATGCACGCCACATTTCAGATAGAATTTCATGCTGCGTGGTTGGTACCTCTGGAAGTATTAGCGAGCCAAAAACCAAACAGAAATAAGCAAAGAGGTCTAACCTGGCAGTGAACTATCTTTCTCCCTTCCATACTCTTTGATATCAATGCTGTTGATAATATTAAAAGTGACAAATTACGGCAAAGTGTGTGTGGAAAATTAATTGTGCAAACTATGTTAAGAGTCACCAGTAACCGTTTTAAAAACAAATTTCACTGCATTTTCGGGTATCCTGTTTGCAACCTCCTTATACATAAACAACTTTGTCAGAAACCTTTGTGGTTGCACACAGAACTTACTAAAATGCCATCACAATTGGCTGAATGATACAGGTAAGTATATTACAAACATACGTTCATACATTATACGCAGATGTTAACACGCGTAACAATGTCAACCCATTTCACTCAATGAATACTTTTGAGAAACATTTTGAATAAAAACACAGTTTTGGAAATAAGTTGTCCGGGCCACAGAATTTAGCATGAAATTTATGCTGAATGTCTGCAGTTGCCTTTTAACCACTATGTTTCAAAACGGGGGCCGGTTTGCCCCAGTAGCTAGGGAAATCGCCTCCCACCAAGGCGAACCGGGTCGGGCCCGGAATATTTATTCCGATGCTGCTATATACTTCACGTCACCCCTCATCAGCGCTAAAGGCCTGGATGTTAAGTGCTGACAACAATTAGTCTCTTCTTAATCTAATGCGGATTGCACCGGATACTTCTCCTGCGGCATGATTGCAACTAGTTGAAGGATTACTTCGCAATGTTGATGGCATGCATGTTAGAATCACATATCCCATGCATACTCAAGTCCCGACTATTTGTCCAGTAGCTGCTACTCAGTGCAACAACAGACAATGTACGAATATACCGGGCTAGAGTATGCATAGGACAATGGATTCTAGCGCGCAGGTCAACGAACTCTAGAGATACAACTCTCTCTACTTAGAACTACACGAATTGTGCTGGATATTTTATGTCGGGTCGCCTGGCTCGTATATGAGGGTCAGGACTTGCCGACAAAAGAACATCCCAGGACTCGTAGGTGGAGGGATTCCCTCGCTAGTGTTGGCTTTTATCGGGCGATCTGCGGGATTGAGTGAGGGGGATGTGGCTAGGTTTACAACCCCCGCGTGGCCATTAACACCCCCTGTGCTGGGGTTGTGATAGTAGGGGAGGTTACCCTGTCTCAACACTGTCACTACCCCTGTGTCGTCAGGGTATTAGACCTCCTGTGGTGTCCTTACGACCCCGCCAGGAACTTGCTACCCCTCCCCTCCACCAGCCTGCCTCCCCTACATCCTCTCTGACACCTCAACCCTCTTTCACCCCCAGTGTCGTGGGCGTGTTGCGAGGTAACCTGTACTTTGCTAAGTCTATACAAATATCGCTAAATAAATACGTCGATCTAGCGAAATGCTAGACTACTTACTTGAGTAAAAAGTTGACGAAGTGTGGGCTCTAGCATTAATTGGACTGTGTTGTACATACTCAGCCCAAGTGCCAATTATAAGCTATGAAAAACATGTGTTTCCTCTTTTAAACAGTCCTACGAAATATATTTAAATCATTTTTCCTCTGATCATAAATGTTGGCTTTCTAAAACTGAAATATTTGTTGAAATACTGTGTCGAATCTGACAAACTTATAGAATGTTTTACTGATAACTAAAAATTGGCACTTGGCCTGTTAATGCATAACACCGTCATAACACTGAATCTTTTTATGCTCCAATTTACTCTGAATCTCTTGAACGGTAAGATTACTGTCCAGCGTTAACTCGATTATAAGCACATCAGGAATAAAGAGGGTGTTGGATTATGTATAGTGATTGCTTATAAACGTCGACAATATGTTTTCGATTAGTCTGAATAGTGAATATGATGAGAGAGATGCCACCCTGATTATATAATTTAAAATGTAAAATTATTTATATAAAAGAAAACGAAATATACTCGACTGTGTTGCGTTGCTTTTAAGTAGTTGATGTATATTTAGTTAAATGAATTGTGTGATTATATTAAGAGTGCGTGTTAGATAAATAAACGCTGAGAATATCAGTTGATTTCTACCCTTTTTCCGAAGTCAATATGGAAAATTTACTCAACGACAATTCTAGATAATGGTATTTTCCAATTTTATGAGTAAATATTTATCCAGAATTACTAATTCGTTACGCGTGATCTCTTGCGCCGCAGTTAAATTCACGAGGTTCCGGCGTCAGAGATTGTGCCTCAGAAGTTCGTAACACTGGAAACAATTTAGTTTAAAACGTTGTCTTAAACTATAGTCTAGGATTGTTATTGTTTAATTTTCGTAAATTGGCTTCAAGAAACCTACAGTTATAGATAATTTTTTTTAGCGTTGAATTATGTACCTCGCCATGTGTGTGTGTGTGCGTGTATATATATCATTCGCACAATTTATATAATATTTATAATATAGCATAACCTACAGGTAAGTGAGAGCGAAATTTTACAACTAATATTGAATAGACCTTGATAAATCTCTCCGTCCTTGGTCGTATTGACAGAAGAAGACTATTCCTCTGTCAACGCCAGAGCAAACCACAGGTGCAATAAACTAAGGGACCAGCACTTTGCGCTCGAGGCTTGTTTGTAAGGTCGTCATTGTGAGGAGACGGCTTTGTGTTAACTTGGTCCAGCGAGGGGCAAACAAACAAGACTCGGGAGCCGACCCACACGGCCAGGATATTTACGAGCGTCTGGCTACGATGTCTTCCCAGATATTCTGGCGGCGTGCTGGCTGGGTGATGAAGAACCTTGTGCGAGTTCTTATGTCGAACTTGAGAACCTGTTCATATAGTTTTGTCAGCTCCAGCGACCCTGAGATAAGTGAGGACGTATAGCTCACTCGCACAGCCATCGTCCAGAAGAATATTAACTCAGTTAATGCGCCGAGTGTTGCTCTATTGACTAGAGCAATCACAAGGAGAAAAAATAATTTGGGTTGCTAGGTGCCAAGGGGTTAGAACTTAAGGGCGCGATTAACCTCAGTTTTCAACGTCTTTTTTTATTTCAATATTTGTGTCAGATATTTCGACTTTACGGTTTTATGTCCGCCACTAAAACCAACCAACATTAAGTGGCGTACATAAAACCGTAAAGTGCAAATTTTGACGTTTACGACTCATTACGCGAAAACTATGGGAGATACAACAATTTTCTAAGAGGGAGATTTAGACACAATATATGTCTGAAATAAGAAAAAAATATATGGTACAAATATAAAAATAAAAAAAGACGTTAAAAACTGAGGTTTACCGCGCCCTTAAGTCACCGCCACCACTGTAGTAAACAATAAATAAATGGCTTACACTAGGGGCTTCTATACACAGGAGAGTTATAGGGATGAATGAATAAGTGAATAGGAGCGGTTCTACAAGTATGTATAAAGTTAATTAAGCCTACTTGATTATGAGATACCGTAACTAAGTTGAACTGGAGTGTATTATCTAAAGACCTAATACGAGCTGACGTTCCCAAGTTGCTGATGATGTCGAAGGCTGTGTGGTTTTAGTCGACTAGCGGCGAGCGGCACGTCCAGGGACTCGAACCTGCTACTCTCTCCCTGGCACGATAAGCGGTAAGCGGACCATCTTGTCTTCTAGGTGACAATGAGACAGACACTTTTTGGCTCGCTACAGCGCCCTATATTGTCGTCCAGTTGGTCTTTATTGCACTGTGGTTGGGAAAGGGGAAGATATTGTAACGCCGACCTACTTGCTTGTTTACGTTCCGGCTACGTCGGCTCTCAGAACAGTAGGTACTTTGCTTCTGTTAAAACAGGTACAGCAGTTCAGTTTAGTTGTTGGTAATATCTTTATTGTTATTTCAACTATCTGTTATGTAGAAGCAACAATATGCTCTTTTATAAATGTTTGTTGCTATGGAGGTTTACAATTATTATGTATGGTTCTATGGACACACGCCATTGTTAGAGCCCGGTAATTTTCGCGAAAAGAATTTTGCAGCACTTTGTTTCAGTGCCTTACGTGCGCACCTGCATCTCTGCTTTGTGGTCAGTGATTGGATGCCGTAACACCCGGCGTCTGGAGGTTAAACCCGCAAATCACAGACGTGATGTGTCGCTGTTATCCGTGTACTGATTGGCACAGTCAAATGAATAACGACTCTGCACAAAAACACTCTGTCAATAGCCATGAAGTTGAACTGCAGGTGTGCACGTAAGACACTGAAACAAAGTGGGGCAAAAATCTTTTCGCGAAAACTACCGAGCCATACGGCGTATATCCACAAACCAATAAATTCTTTACAATATGCGACTTGTACACAACAAATTGTTGTAAGAGCAACATAAATAGTACCAACAGTCAAACTGAATGTGTAACCATAGTCAGTCTGCTGTTGTCTGTATTATATTAGTTGTGCTATCTTGTCCACAACCATTTCTCTCCCTATGTTTGTTTGTCCTTATAGTCTTT
The DNA here is from genome assembly GCA_003012365.1 of Medauroidea extradentata. Classification (NCBI taxonomy): domain Eukaryota; kingdom Metazoa; phylum Arthropoda; class Insecta; order Phasmatodea; family Phasmatidae; genus Medauroidea; species Medauroidea extradentata. Next base: position 66,612 of record PNEQ01044356.1, on the reverse strand, counting down.
GTCCATCCTTATTGAGATTTTCATGCACCTTGTTTGGTACTTTGTAGTTTTATAGTTTCCATCATATACTGGCTATACTCACATTTCAGAATTATTTGTGTGTGTTTTTTTTTTTTTTTTTACTACATCTAAGGTTAATTCTACTTCAGGTTAGGAAGATCAATGTTAAAAGTTTGTCACAGGGAAAATTTCTGCCGCTTGAGCGCTGGTATCTGTAATGAATGCAAACTAACCAATCGCAGAGCTTTCCTTAATTTTTAGTTTCATTAAGATGTTGAATGAAAACGCGATATTGGTTTATTTTCACTTTAAAATTAAGTTAAATGACTTCTTTCATTTCCAAGCCCATTTAAGTTTAATTTTCATACCGTTTCGAATTTTTCTGGTCCCTTAGTGATAGCAGAGAAACTAGCGGGAGAAATTTTCCCTGTGCCAAAATCTCCCATAAGAAAACACATTTTCTTTCTAACCTGTAGTAGAATTAAATTTACTACAGCCATTTCTGGCTTCCTTGGTTGCTGCTGTTGTTTTTTTATGTTCCTTTTCTCGCGATTAGTCTTGTATGTAACCGTGGGATTTCTGTGGCTGAACAATATTCATTAATAATGACGTATCCAGCACAAGCTACTACAATAATTACATTAATATAGGGACGAGTGAAGTGCTGGTCCCTGAGATGATTGCAGCTATGGTTTGCTCTGGTGATAGAATAATCAGTACGTGACTACATAAAAACATGTAAATAAATACCAACTTAATTCATATATATATATATATATATATATATATATATATATATATATATATATATATATATATATATATATATATATATATATTCACAAGATTATTAAACATAATCGTGTTCTTTAATTTACAAAATTTCTTACCGTTATTTTCAGTTAAATTCGTTACTTCCTTTAAGCTACAATTAATGTCAAGCTAAAATGAAAAAAAAAAAAAATAGAAAACATAATTTTGGCTATTAGATACAGTAACTTACATATTTACACACATAATATTTCATATTAAATGGAAAGAAATAATTTCATACAATGTAACAATACTACTTACTTAACAAAGCCAGGAATCGGTATCCATAAAACCAATTTTTAAACTCGAAGTTCCAGTGAATGTTGTATGCTTTGGAGTCCAGATGTAAAAAAATAAAACCTCAGTATTTTCTCCTACGCGTCTTCCAACAAGGTAAATACTGCAGTACAATAAATTAAATTAAATATTGATATATAAATAATTAGTTAAAACGTTATAACAATTCTCGATGTGTCAATTTCGTAAAAATAAAAAACTGATTATAAGTTAGGCTCTACTCTAAAGACGTGAACTTTAACAAACTAGAACAAATAAAGTAACCGTCATCTACTGCGATGTTGGATAACTAAACGCATAGGAAAGTAAAACAAAAGTGTCTACGTTTGGCAACCCATCGGAATTAAAATCTTTGTAATGACGTAATCACGAAGAAGCTGGACATTCAGTGCACAGTTAAAATTTGTTTCCTCTGGTGTACCATGCCCTGAAACCATCTTTTATATGCATTGGAGGTGTTAAAACCTGTATCATATTATTGAAAACGTCATTAAGAGGATGTGGTAAATATTGAATACTACTTCTGCCATTTGACGATAGAAATCATACAAAAAGAAATGAAATGGAAATATATTCGAAACTCGCCTGTTTGCTCTGAAGCCAAATGGGAGGATTCAATCAGCGGAATGCTGCGCGCTGAATACGAAGGTAATAAACTGCATCTGACCGGCGAATCAGAGAATCAGAGAAACGAGCGGAGGCAGATGCCTCCAAGCTTTTGAATTTAATGGGAATCTGCGTAAATCAATGGAGTTAATGAATTTCAGTCCCTCCAATTAACCGCGGGGCCGTATGTTATCACGGCTGGGCAGATTTTAATGTTTACCAGTCGAATCCCACAGATCCGCAGAAATTCTCACAATTTGGTCATGATTCGATTTTCTACATCGGGATCACTACAGGCGTGAATTTTGTAACAGAAGTCAAGAATGACCCAGTGTTTGTTTACAGATAAGAGTATCAATAGATCATAAAAAATTTAAATTAATTATTACACATATTTTATAGCTGTACAAGTAAATACGAATTCATAAAACCTAATTTACACTTGCCAGTTGTGTCCAATCTAAACGATAGTAATCCTGTCACTACGATTTAAAGTCTGCCAATATAACAGATGTGAGTTAAACAGGGGAAATTTGTTTAAGGTGTTTTTAAACGATCCTTTCTACTGGATTAGTAGTTATACAGGGAAAAAATTATAGATGTATGGCATTATAGATATGCCTTTACATAGTAAATTAAAAAAAGACATTACATGTGCCGAAGGAAACCATGTTTAAATGTGGCAATGTTGTATAAAAATTGACATCGCAACTTTTTTCGGAGTAGCAGTGACAGTAACTTTTCAAGTATGGATAAAAAAATTTACGTAGAAGAGGAACTGAAGATAGATGGTTTCCCTTCATGGGTGTGGTAAGGGTTTGGGTGATTTAGAAAATGAAAGCCAGACGAACGGCTATATCAGGAACTAGTAGCATTGTTAAACCTACTGGGTTGTGTGAGCCTTGATACGGTCCATATGAATAAATAACAGATGGAAACTCTCCTGATAAACCCAAGAAGGTGTCCAGCGGAGGCGAGAAAAGTGTGAGAAGATACCGCAGGTGAAAGATCTAGAAAGCTCGTCGATGTTTACAACTGGGTCTCTTCGAGAGAAAACTGGGGCTCTTTTGATTGTGGGTGTGGAATGTAGAGGACACAGCATTTGTTTGCTCCAGTCATATCAGGAATCTACCCTTGGCCAATATTATGTTCCTATAATGGGGTAGTGATGTGAACATATAGCCCCTACCGTTCAAGTCCTCCCCATGAGTCAGGGCTGGAAAAGAAGACCTTGCATTCTGTAGCTAACATAGTGACGACGACTTGGGGATAGTGGTGACGGTCCCCCTTGTGCACCGTGGGAGACCTTCTATGGGGTTCCGAGTCTGCCTTCCAGAAGATAATCCATGTCCTCCATATGCTGAAGACCAGCCAGCAGAATGCATGATCCAACTGGGGCCCACTATAGTGATTTACAATGGGATTCTGAAGAGTCATTTTATTCTAATGTGAAAACCTAGATAAATGGTATCCCTCAAGTATTCAGTGTGAATGCCCCAGGACTGTGCTTTGCTGATAGTGAGTTGGACTTGGGAGTGGAAGTGGTTGAAATTCCTTGTTGTAAGAAGATCGAGAGGAAATGGCAAATCGAGAACGGAGGTACTTGTGCTGATGATCACGTCAGATATTTTAGGCAGGCTCTTACAGCCTGTTCGAGCGGGGCGGAGATTTCTACCTGGAATCCTGAGGAAGATCACCGGTCTGGTCAGCCTTGCAAGAGGAATTGTTACGAAGCAGTTTCGCAGAGGTATGATTGGCCTCGCTCTCCTCGGGTAGCCTAACCAGCCTAGGACTGTTGACCAGGGACATGTCTACTACTCCTACCAATCGCGACTGGTAGCGGCTCATCTTTTTTTGTCGTTGCTGTAACTGCTTACGAGTGAAACAAAGCACTGAAACTTCAGCATGAATGTTTTGACTGGTTGTTATGGCCAAGCCGATGGGTTTTGGCAAAACTCATATTCGAGATCTGAAAAGTACCAGTGTCTTCGGGGACAAGAACAGAAGGTCAGAACTGCCACACCAGCTGGAAGTTGGCTGTGGGACATACGTGTTTCTTGAATAGGGTTTCCTACCCTTTCTTCATCACAACTTTCTTTCGTCCATGATTGGCCTGCCTGAGGTGTAAGGCGCTTTTTGAATTTTTATGTTACTTCCGTTGATTATGACCTCTTTAAGCTGTCGCAATCAACGATGTAGTAAGGTAGATGTTAATGAAGACTGTAAGAAATATCAGAAACGCAAATATGTGTGGAAGTTCCACGAATAAGGGTAAGTCGCGGGAAAGTAAATTACCTATGATTGGTGCCTCTGCTAGAAATTCTCTCGTGACATGCATATCAATGTGTTATGCGGAGTGTCTGTGAGTGTGCAAGTTGCAAGTAAAAAGAAGATGAGAATTTTTTCTGTAATTTAATGGGCCAAATTCTAAATTCTCATTTAATTTTTTAATGCCCAAATCTAGATGCATAACGTACGTTGTGTAACTCTCTCTCTTCCGGAGAAAAGAAAAATTTTTAGACACTTCCAGCTGGTAATATTTCTTTTTTTTTTTTCCAAGAATTTTATTTGCGAGTTATCTCTAAAAGTATTTTTTTAGAAATGCAAAAATAACATTTTTCATTTACCAGAACACCCGATCTTATAATACCCTGTGGCTTTAATGATGAACATGTAACAATTTCTCCAAAAGAAAAATATTAATTTAGATTTTTTTTAAACTATTACAAACTGATATTACAAATGAAGTTGGGGTGAATCTCTAATTTCACTCGGGCATAGCCAAAATAATTATAATTTTTCTCGAGATAAATTATTTAGCTATCGTTTCTTTTTAAAGGTATATGTAAGTGTCCAAAAATTTCGAATTCCGAATAGACTTTTTAAGAGGTAATTTCATATACAAATAATACCAGACATACATTCAGTTATATGATAGTCTTGCAGTACGTGCGAATCAGCAACATGGCCTGAAATTACCTTAAGAGAGCATGACATATTTTAAATCTGAAAACGATTTTTGGAATTCGCGTGAATTTTTAACTCTATACAAAAGTTACATTTTTTGTTACATGTTTGAGTAAATATTTTGCCAGCGTCATATATTGCGTTAGAATTAAACTTACTATATTACGGCTTTACAAACAATGCAGAAGCAACGAATCTCACTAGCAAAATTTTTACTCGCAACGTTTCTAAATACTATTTTACAGAAATAATCATTATTACTTCGTTTTTAATTACTAGCTTTCTTATCCGTTTGTTTGTATGTTTGGTACAAGTATGGCAATCGATTTTAAACTAACTTCCCGATGAGCTAGTGACTTTAAACTTTAATCACAACTCAGTAATGGATGGCAATGCAATATTAACTCACTTTCCTGACTTTTTGATTATAGGTCGTTCGGAATAAAGTGAGAACTTAAGATTTAATCTTTGAAAAATATCACTACCGTAAACCGGGGTTACATTGACCTTGTGGGTTAACTTTGACCACTCGAAATATTGTGTGTTTTTTTTTTTTTTTTCCTTTAGTGACGGAAGTTTCAAATATTAACTATAAGGAACAAATATTTTTTTTTGGTACTCGGTTCAGAGTATCTTTTTACTTACCATCCAAAAACTAATATTTTGAGTGATCAAAGTAACACCGAAAATGGTCAGAGTAACCCCGGTGTATGGTATCCTTTACTGCATATAAATCAACATTAACTATAGTTGCTTTTCCGCTTGTATGGTTGGCAACGGAATCACACAATATAGTTCCCTTTATTTTCCCATTTAAATAAAACAATACTGAGACGAAAGCAACCAAAATCGACATGTTTGTACTTTATACAATTAATAAACTTCTTTTTTTCGTCAAAGTATTATATTCCTACCTACTGCACTCCTTATATTTCACGCGCAAACATTAAGTGACGTGTCCAGAGTGGTTAGATAATATCTTTAGTTAGCCGTTACGAGCGGAAAGATACGAATTGGCTGAAATTAGAACTTCAGCAGTGCATTTTAGACTTTACACTTTATCCCGAACAGCCTATACGTGATTGTCTACTTGGTACAAATTTTACTTGTTTAAAATATATTACAAAATTTCACTTACAAAAAACTAAATAGCAGAAAACAGATACACCATATTAAAAAACTGACTCTGAAGTATAAATAATTCCTCCTATGTGAATACTTGTACGATTTTGAACGAAAAACGTGGGGCGCATGCAGTAGACAATCTAAGCTTAAATAATTCACCTTAAGTCAGTAACAATGTTATTGTACTGCAAATGATATGAATTGTTGTGTGAGTTTTCACGACTGCCACTCTCTATACTCCTAAGTATTATCTACTGCATACGCTCCAAGTGTTTCGTTTATTACCTTAAAAGTACACTCACAGGAGAACTTATTGTACTCTTTTTAGTCCTGTTTAAGAAATGTAATTTCAATGTTTTTTTACGTTTAACTTCAAAATATGCACCATGGCCTCCTATAAATGAAGAGTGCGTGACACTTAAAGTTATGCTCTGTTTAACAGCAACCAGAAACCATAAAAGCGTATGTCTTCCACGCACATCTACGAATCAAAACAAGCTTAAATCTTTCCTTCACCTGTGTTGTGTTATATAATAATTGCACAGTCCTGACAGCTCAACTGAACGATGTACCAATACAAAATACTAGAGACGTCGTTACGATGAATACCGTCACATTCGTGGATGATCATGTTCCCATTGTTATGTTTAATCGCGTTGACTGTTGTGTTAAATTGTACACGGCCTGCAGTTGATTATCAGAAAAAAAAATATTTTTATGTTGTGCCGTACTTGAAAGTAAACTAACAGTTATATATGAGACAGCCCGTCCATTTGACGGCGCTGGTGTCGTACCTACATGTCAATACGGGAACAACTCAGAATTTAGTCGTTTTGAATTAGACCGCTATTGAAATACTTCTTTCAATTATATGTCTGATGGTAACATCAGTACTTATTTATCATACAGGAGAAGTGTATTTTCTAAGCTGATTGCTTATCATTGTTATACACTTTTCACATTCCTATGTAGAAAATAATACTGTTATCATAATATTGCAGCATTGGCAACCGTTATTCATGTATATTTACAGCATGATATGTGGTACTGCGGTTACAGTAAAAGTTTTTGACACTCAAATTTGTTTTTCCGCTAAAACTTCAAATGCCAATATCTCGGGACAATATTATTTGAGTTGTGGCCATATTGATCTAGAGGTAGGATATTTATCTCAATATCCGAATTACTAGGCCTGTGTGAATATTTTAACTGTCAGTTTGGCTGAATGGTTAACGCTCCTGGCCGGTCGGACAAGGGTCCCGGATTCGACTCCCAGCCAGGGAGGATAATGTACGGTTACCTTCCTGGGTTCAGGACCGGATGTTGAGCTGCCCTCTCATTCCTACACTGTGGATGGCAATGTCGACCAACTGCAGCATTACCTCGCGTTATAGGTCTTCTCTTTGGGGTTCAAACCTACCTTCTTGCTGATTACTATTCATCATCATAAAAATATTGTGGGAAGACGCATCGAAATAATATAACGTTAGCACCACAATTAGGTCCCCAGTCAACAAAGGCTACATTTTCTTGTGAGATATTCGCTTTTCCGCGTGTCACAGCCAGTCTGCTGTAGTTTCTCGGTCTGTACGTGTGCTTGAAGACAGGAACATACCCTATATCAGTTCCCGAAACACAGCATACGTAGTCGTCTGTGATACATTGTGTTCGCTTGTCTACAACCATTCCTGTCGCTGTTCATTTGTATTGTCCACGTTGTCTTCGTCCTAATTCCTGCCTTTTCATGCGTCTTCATTGATTCCGTTCTGTTTGACAATACTTTGCTTTTTTCATTACATGTCGACTATATTTCAATTCAGAAGTTATTCTTATGTTTTCTGTTGATTGCTTATTGACATTATCCGAATCTGAATACGTTCATTTGTTTTCTAGCGCTTGGCCGTTTTATGCAACTCTGAGCTCTCTGTGAATCTGCAACATTTGTTAGTAATGGCGCAAATCCGAATAATCACTCGTGTTGGTCGTGGTGCCTTAGTTCAAGAAATTCATTCATGTCTGAGTTATAAATAAAGTCGAATAAATAAATTTCTTGAACAGAACAGTATTTTTGGACATACGCCATTGCGGCGAATGTTGCCGTACTGCGGAAAAACCCACAACAAAATAATAAAAAACAGAACACAACGGAATTAAACCCAGTAATCTGTAGCCAACAGACATGAAACCTTCAAATCATTCCTGAAAGAATGTAGTCATATCCCAAAAGACAACACAAGGACAAAATAACATATTCAAAATAACTCAAAATTAATTCCCAAAGTGTAAATAATCGACTATGTAGAGTTTGTGTTCTTTTGAATCTGGTTTTGTCCCTGTGTTGTCTTCTGGGATACATCTACATTCCTTTCAGTAATTATCTGTATGTCTTATGTCTTTTGACTTCAGCTGACTGGCTTTTCTCCCTTTATTTTTTTGTTTTATTGTGTGATTTTCTGCAATGCGGCAATATTCGCCTGTAATGGCGTATGTCCAAGTAAACTCTTCTGTTCATAATACGAACTCATTGCAAGAATCGATCAAATACCACAACAAATTTCCTGCAGTACACTTCCTTAGGAATTAAATGTTCTCATTAAAAATTGATCCAAAGGAACTCACTTGTTTTGTAACACATGTTAACTGTTGTTCTCTAAATTCAGGCTCGTCACATTTTTTGTATCGTCTCTTTGCTTACGCTTTCTTTTCTGTGTAGTTTTCGTCGGTGCAATTTGTTTCCGTTTTGACACGTCAGATGTTTGCTCAGAAATCAGGGCTACCATTTCACTGTAGATAAAGAACATTTTATGAAAATAATAACCTCTCTCGGTAATATATTCAATCGTTAATGCGTGGCGCCTGAGGGGACTGTGTTTACGGCTATTGGTTATGGACCAAAACAAACGGGCTTTAACGAGGCGGAAATTTCAAATGCTAAAAATATTGTTTGGAAGGGGTGAGGTGGAATGCTGCACGTTAAATTAATTTTAAAATTTTATACTTATGCATATTTGTTTTTTAATATTTCCAAATTTACAACACGTACATAACTTTCCGGTCATAATTAAAACTACGAACACAAGCCTGTTTATTAATGTCACATTATACAAAAAATATTGTAAATATTTTGTGGAAAAAAAAAACATCGTTTTGGGTGTGTTGAATACGAGGTATTTTTCAGTCGCTGTACCAAGCTGCTTTGGAATAAAACGAATGTTTTATGTTAGTACCTGAAAAATTTATTTTGGATTCGTAGTTGACAACAAACATTGAGATATGTCTTATTATGTCGGAACTTTCCCGACAACCAATATATAAAAACCAATATTAAAATGGGCGAAACTTAGGAATTTTGATGGTACTAATAGTACTTACTTAAATATCAATTTAAATTTTAAATGTTTATCCAAGCGATAGCAGCAAAATTGCAGTTGAAATTGGGTCCCAAAGTTCTATGCTGCGAGAACGAAGGCCTAGACTACAGGAAGAGGAACTTACGTCACGACGAAGATGAACAGGTGTGACATATGGAGGCTATTCTCGCAGATATACTCACCAACCAGTATGAAACAACTAGAAAAGCCAGTTGCAGATGTGGTAGTTGTAGTAAGTAGAGGTAAAAGGGTGGTTCGGGGACACTCTGGTTATGGGGAGGGAGGGGGAGGGGTAGTTGCGTGAGGGGGCTTGCCAGCGAGGGAACAGTTACCAAACTGTGTCAGCTCTCTGACGGCAAATCGAATCACGGCGCCACTCTGCCCGCGCTGTTTGGCGGCTAATTACCGGTGAGTAATTAACCAGACTCCACCCCCTTCCCCCTTCACCATTTTCCCCTGGTGGTTACCTAGGAGGGTTTCCACGTACATGGCCGCAGCTCGTCGCTTCGCTCGACGTTGCTGTGACATAGTAGCTGCGAGAACTTGCTCAGGAATACCGCAATGAAGCAATCTTCCAATTCACATGTACTGACGTCATCGAAAACCAAACATATGGCGACAGTGTTTTACCTTTAGGTGCTTTATAAGACGCCGGAGAATATACGTCTCGTAGCAGTGCTATAAAGACTGTAGGTGGCAAGGTTTCATAAAACAGCACATCGAAGTCAGTATCCTAATGTTTTTTTTTATAAAAAAACATAATAACCATAAAATTGGCAGGAAACCCTTAGATATTTTCATTCCATTTATGAACTCCGTGGAATGCTTAGTAACAACTATTGTACAAAAATTATGTATGGCTGCCAAAAATAAAATTTCGCGCAAATATTCCTGTAATCTGCAACATTAAATGGATATTACATATCTTTATATATGCAACATTATACATCCATTTTAAGGCGTTTGCAACTTTTTTTATACTGTTGGTTAGCTCATTTATATATTCGAGTAATATTTTTATTATTTACACATCTATAAGCGGTATGTAATTCTATTTCGTCGTGAGAAAACGATGTGTTAGTGTTTATTGATTGAATAAGCGAATGCAAATAACGCCTTTATGTGGCATAGTATTTTGTACAGATTTAAAATATTGAACCTGTGTGAAGCTTAGTCTTTTACAGTCACTTATGTGTAAATAATTCATAATTTTATAATTGCATGAAATGATGTTTGTTACGTTTGGCTTAATTATCGTGTATTGAAATGTTTTACTTTGACTGGCATAGTACTACCATGAAGGTATATATATATATATATATATATATATATATATATATATATATATATATATAAATAACTTTGTATGTTAGGGTAACGTACACACAACGAAGACCAATGGGTTTACTGAGAAGAAGTAATTTCTACCGCAATTAGATCTCATAAGTAATGTCTTTGAATGTTTCTTGCAATAGGACAAAATAATGTACTGTACTATTGTGGACACATGCCATTGCAACATATTTTTGCAATAGCTTATGTCTACAATAGTACAGTACATTAGATTTCAGAGGCTATTTGTTAAATGTAATAAGAATACAAATAAACATTTTAAAAAATGTAACTTTTTTAAATATATTAAAAATGCTTTACTTCCAGACTATTATATATACATAATGTATATAATTTATTTTTAGCATGTAACCTAAGATGTAAGAAGCAAATGGTAATTATTTCCTTTCAGCATTTTGTTAGTGTTCGTTAGGTGCATGTCTCAGTAAAATGCAAATTTGATAACGAAAACCCGTTGTGTCAATAACGTGCAAGCTTATAAAGTTTTCACACGAGGCTATTGCAGTCTTTAGTAACATCTACAATACTAACAACTGCCCAATGAAAAAATCATCAATTAATTAGATTTCTGTTATAAATTAGTATACGTACAGTTGCGAAGTTGACCAGGGAATTGTATGTTCTTTCATTTTTCAGTAATTTCGAAACTCAACACAATGTTATTTGCCACCATATAGTTAAGAATTTGTCTATGTTGATTTTTTTAAACCAATGACACTTCAATAATAATTTCGGCCAAGATAAAACTAAAATTTTAAATTGAAACGTTCAACACAGGCTTTTCTCATATTATCAATTGAAAGTTATATAAACTATCTGTAATGCATCATAGAGTAGGAAAAATACTGAATATTAGTGTTTGTAACATTCCTTCTTTAGATGTCCACAAAAAAATATTTGAAATGTTTCCATGTGATTCATAATAGTCAGGATATTTCGTCGCTATTTGATGTCTTGCAGTTACGTAATATTTTCGCTTAGAGGTTGTTCGTTGCTGTTTCCTTCACCTGTCTATATATCATTGTCTCTCGCTGCCTCGTAGCTTGTATCAACTTGCTGGCGAGGAGTTCTTGCAGCAGGTAGGTGGTTTCTGCGCGCTATAAGGCCTGGCGAGCCCAAAGGCGTAGTTTATTCGCGTGCCAATTTCATCGATATCCGATACAGAGCGGGCGAGCGCCAGTAGAGTACTTCAGTAGAGAGAGGCTGTATGGACCGCCCTTTGGCATGCCACTTCGATCTACACGCGAGCTGACCTATGATGTGCTTCACTCACTGCCCACACAAGTACAGTAGGCGAGAAAAACATTACCTATTTGACCTCACAGCATTCATTCAAATAGGTTTTTATTTTTATACCAATTACAGTTTAAATTGGAACATACCTACTTTGAACTGATTCGTACAATGAAACAGTCTTGACTCCTAATATTGCTGAAAAAATTAAAATTTAGAGCTTCGAGACCATGTACACAAGAAGACTGCCTGAAAATAATAATATTAATCACATTAAATAAAAGTGCCGTTTGATATATATAACATAAAAACACTACAACGTATTTAAATATTTTTATATCATTTTTAATTATTTAATGATTTTGTTTGTTATCTCCGTAGTATTTTTAAAACTACAAACTTGCTTTATGTGAGAATCAATAAAAATCTTATTAAATACTTTGTTAGGTAATCTATAACCCGTTTTCCTACGTGTAATGTTAAATGTGTGTAACTTTTGATGTGTAGGTTTCAGAAATACTGTACTACAATTTTAATTTTGATGTCATGCTGCAAAATCTACAGAGAAAATTTTTTTTGCACGAAGATAAACTAAAAGAGTCGCTGCCTACGGGCTGAACGGCCCATTTTAATACTGCAAGTTTTATTTCATTTTTGTGCCACTAAGTGGTTTTAAATGTAAGGAAAAATGGCTAGTCTAATATGATACAACATAACGAAATATTTTAACACCGACTCTGTTACATTTTAGTAGCATGTCAAGTAAAACATGAGAGAAGATTTGTTGTTAGGTCTGTGACGCAATCAGCAACAAGTCGCAACACTTATTTATGTGTGAGCCAACACACAATATAAGTAATAAGCATGCATCAGACTAATTAGTAATTAGTGCTAGTACTTGGTTCTGGCTTTGAGCATGACCGAACATGGTGTTCCTATTTACGACGTTTTCATACGAACGAGACTTCACTCAGGATATAAATATAACTTTGCATATAATTATGTAGTTAACTGTAAGTTTCGTATATGTAATGTGCACATATTAAAAGTAAACTTAAGGGGGATTGAGCCCTGTCAGATATGTTTTACGGTTTTTCTTATAAATCAGGGAATAAACACATTGTTTTACTTTTTTCACGCTGACAAGGCATAGTTTATTGTTTCATTCACTTTTTGGAATCCACATGGCGTTGTTTCTGTTAACGTTGTGGCCTCTGTAGTCGCTCCCGTAAATAAAGCAATTTTTTTTCTTTTAAGCTGTTTCCCGTTGCAAAATAATGAATATAATATGGTTCCGGCTATTACAGAAAATTGATTAAGTTTGTATCTATGCATTGTCGTGACAAAATTTTTGATACAACGACCGGAACAGAAGTTATCGAGAAGAAACAGATAAATCCAAGGAGGTAAAGATCAATACCCCTTAACAACACTGTGTTACTGATAACGTTTCAGGGGATAATACACAGTGAAACAATAACCAACGATATTTCAGTAAAGAAATTTATGTGAGTGTGTGGCTGAATACTTACTAAAGTGTATGTAGTATTAGTCCCTGCCGTAAGTATGATTAAGAAAGTTTGGTATTTAGGCATTATTTTTCTAGTGAAAACCAAATCGATATAATAAAATAAAATTTAAACAGAAATTTATATTTTCTTAGTATTTAATGAAGAGAATTAGAGTGAATATCATACGTAGGCACGTTGGATTTCCACAAAAAGATTTTTACACCAACTTATTTCAGTAACATACTTTTACGTCTGCAGTTCTGATACGTAGTCAGTGATTGGATGTCTACTCTCACGTGACTTGGAGCGCCAACCTATAATTACAGACGTCTGGAGTCGTAGAAACCTTGTTATCATTGGCACAATCAAGTGAGGAACATCTCTTCACAAAGACGCACTGCCAACAACACTGATGCTTATATGAAAATGTGGAGGTAATGCACTGAAATAACCTTGTGCAAAAAAAAAACATTTAAGTACTGGTTTCCCTTATTACGGCAATAGTTGTCAATTTTTTTCCAAAACTAAAATGTTTATTTGAACAATTTGTTTAAAACAACTTCATTGTCCTTATCCTGTTGCAATGCCGATGAATTCGTTTTTCGAATGCGTTTGTTTCTGGATTGGAAATCGTTTTATCCATGATAACGTGTGTTGAGTGTGCGGCCAGATAAAGGATGATATTCCATTGTGTGACTCTGCAGATCTGCTTATTGCCTCGGTTAGTAACAAACTGCACCAGAGATTAATTCGTCGTACAACTATTAATACGGGCTGCTTCAATTGTGGCTCGTTTGTCGAATGGATTGCGCGAAATTAGTTTAACTAGTATGAATTCATTCGTATTCCCTATTAATTTCCCGGTAATTTACAGTTGGGTAAAATATCGAAGCAAGTCACACAATAAACGTGACTATATTTGAGCTGTTAAAACATTGAAAATATGTCCAAATTATAAACGTACAGTATTATCTACCCTTAAACAAAATTTAAGGGTAATAATCATTCTAAAATTCGAACCCCTACAAATTATATTCTTCGAAAACAAAAACATGTATGTAGAAATTCAATTCCGCCATTTACAGTACCCGACCAGACACTCAGCGTGTCAAATTAATACTAATTTACCGTGGATTGTTTGCACAAAAATAGTTGGACCTACATTTCGTCCTAGAACAATTATGACAATGGTGGTAAATGATTTAGTGAAATATAGGACATTTGTCCTATGTTGTCTCAGAATACAAAGAATGATTCAAATAACAATAAAGGAGAGAAATATAAGCCCAATTGGCTGTGAACTACACATACATAAACAGTAACACTTACAGAATTCCAAGAGGAGAGGTGTTATATTACCGAAAATTCTGATAAACGAAAAATTAACAGTTTGAACCCAAAGAAGCAAAAAAAAAAAAAAACTTTCCTAGTTTTTGGTGTCTTTGAGTTTTCTCATATTTCTTTATTTTCTAGTTTTATGAATTTGTTTTGAACGTTTTTCTTAATTTGTTAATTTATGTTTTCTGTTATTTAACATAATGTCTCTTGGATTTTTTAAAGGATTATTGTTTGTGTTTAAGTGGACTAAAGCCAATTCTGATTGTTTTTCCTTTTATTGTTTGTCTTTATATCCTTTTCGTTTCCTGAGATGAGACAGCAATGCATGGGCGTATATCCACAATATTTAAATAAATCATGGACTCTTTATTTATAAATTCGACCGATCGTGACCGCCGAACGTGTTCAACTCCAACATATTAGAGACATCTCTTGTGAACGCGGCATGTGAAAACGTGACTGTTTGCAAAAAAACACTCGGCTGATGCTGTAGAGAAGAACAGCCTGTTGCGTGCGCATTCCAGCCAATTACATTACACGCCGGGTAGCGTGTGTGCGTGCGTGTGTGCGTGCCTGAGCGTCGGCAGAGCAACAGGGCGTGTGCTCGGGTTGACTGATGACCCCAACACTTCCACCCCTGTTTCACCTCCCCTCCTCTTTCAGCTCATCTTCAAAACATCTCTCCAACACCCCTCTCGCGGGACAAGAGCTCCGACATCACGCGCTCATTACATCTGCACAGCACAGAATAGGTACATACACAGAAGCGTAATGGCGCGGTATTCCCACACATTAGAAAGTAGAGCTGGTGAAATTTCGCGAATTCAATGACCTGCGTTTTAGACTCAAATATCATATGCATACTCAAGTCCCGACCATTTGTCCACTAACTGCTACTCGGTGGAACAACAGCCAATGAATGAATAGACAGGGCTTGGGTATGCATAGGATATTTTATTCTATCATGCAGGTCATTGAATTCGCGATATTTCACCATATCTACTAAAAAGTAATACAGATGTTAAAATACGTGACCGCTTATTTGCTGCCCGAGGTTATTGATACCAGCCCCGTGTATTTTTGGCTCCTGCGTGTTACAGCAGGTCTCCTATTGGCCTGGCTGTCGGCTAGCAGGGCAGCTGCCTTACGCTGATTGGCGGTAGGCGTTCCCGCCATGTTGCTGGCCAGCGAAGTGTGTGGCTGAGTTTGTCGTCCTACAGGCTATTCCACTTCTGCACTTCTAAGTATTCTGCGAAAATGCCATTTTCTGAAGCTCACTAGTTCGAGTGTTTTGTGTACGATGACGTAGATGTTACAATGTTGTCTGAAGTGCCAGTGTTGCGGAAACATGCACAAGAATTTACAATCCAGATACATAGTTTCTGGGGTTTATTATCCTGGTACATTGTTCAGTCCCTGCAGTTTTAGTTGAAGGGAAATGAAATATTATAAAATTTTCGCCCTTAAGGGTGTTCAAGTGCGATAGAATCGTAATTTTATATTTTTTATGAAATATTGTTAGTTTTGTAAACAATACTTGTGAGTGTAGTTTCCTCTTACAAAACAATTTTAGCTCTCATAGTTTCCTCATAACGGTGCGTCATAGTCAAAATTTGCTACACTGCCATGCAAATAGTGAAAACCAGTCAACCTACTTAAATGAAATAATTCACTGCGAACTTACATCCCATGAAAAATGCAATAAAACGTTTAAAAACCCACAATGCCGTATTTTGAATTTTTTTTAAAAATGACATAAAACAGAAAATAAATTACAAAAATTCAACATTTTTTATAAATATAAAAACACTTCACGGTGTGTTTCTTAGTGTTTTATTGCGTAGTCCATGACATGTTATTCCTCTGTGAATTTTTTCCCATACAAAATCCAACTGGTTTTCACTATTTGCATGGCAGCAGAACAAGCAAATGTTGACTTAGAAGCGCCGGTATGAGAAAACTATGGGAGGTGGAATTGTTTGGTAAGAGGAAACTACTCACAACTATCGTCTACAAAACTAATAGTATTTCATACAAATATAAAAGTATGATTTTATCGCACTTGAACACACTTAAAGTATGTGTACTCATAGTTACAGCCACGGTACATGGCGATATAATATTTGAACCATTTGGTTTCTTGAGCTGTGCTTCATCAGCGCTCATTGGATGTCTTAACTATCACTGATCTTGGGGTCCAGCTGGCAAACCATAGGGGCATTGTGTCACAACAGCACGGTATTCACATGGCAGATCCTTACAGTCTGTTTGTTCACACAGTATTACAACTTTATTATGATATTAAGATAAAATCAAGACACTATTATGTTTGGACGCCTAACAGCTTATATTGCAGAACCATTTCTTCGATTTGGGCACCGCATGACTTACCACCTCCTAAGCGGTTCTTCTACTTTTTCATTCGTTTCACTCAACTTCGGAGTAAGTTAAAGTCACATAATTTTATGTTATGTGCATTTCTTTTAACGCGTATTATTTTCTCTGATCTTGTTTCCCTTTCTTCTACTGAAACTTGAATCGTTCGTTTGATTTTGGCTTCGATTTGGAACCTCTATTTCTTGTCTTTAATTAATTTGTTGACAGGATTACCTTTGAGAATGTTTTATGTGGTTTACTGCTGTTAAGTCCTTCTCCGTTTTCTTAAACTAATTTGTTTTGTTTATTATTTATTTCTGAAGTAATAAAATGCGGTTTCATTAACAACTATGTTAATTGCTTGGAAATTAAAAATAAATTCTTCTCGCCGATAAAGTCTTCTTGTAAAATATGAGGGAAAATAGCAACGACTTCTAAGAACCAACCTTCCACGCGTAGTTCATAAGCATGTAACGTGACTTCATTAGTGAAATGAGTTCTGCTCTGGCTTGCCCGCGAATGGTTCAGTGATGTTACATGCCCGCTTGTCCGGCATGGTTAATATATCTGTGAGACATCGCCAACAACGTACAGCTCTGCGCATTTCTCCGCTCGGTGCACAACAATATCATGTCACGTGACCACTTACATTGACATAATACAAGCTACCAGGCAGAAATACAACTAAAATTATATTACTCCAGAATTCACTTCACTGCTGCTTATATGCATTTTTCAGCGTTAAGGTGGTTGCCTTGTTGGAGTTGTTTCGAACGTTCGAGGCCTGTCAGCGTGGAAGATCTAAGGGTGATAGAGGAACGAGCAACATACATCATCCTAGTCTCTAGTTGCAAGTCACTGAATTAGCGTAAATATATTTCGCACCTGTGTGTAAGGGGACACATTTTCCGGGAAATCTATTAGCATAAAAATGAACGCCTGTCTTTCGTTTGTGACATATGCATTCCTATACTGTTCACCTGATTACAATGAAACTGTGGTGAGTTGTTGTTCATGCCCCCGGTAAGGTTTCTATAGACTATATATATATATATATGTGTGTGTGTGTGTGTGTGTGTGTGTGTGTGTGTGTGTGTGTGTGTGTGTGTAAGTGATGGTGGACATAACAGGGAAGCGGACAGAACAAGGTACCCAAAATATTTAGTATAATTTCATTCTGCATCATTTGGAATTTTTGTAAAATTTTTGTTGCAGAATTTTTTCTATAACATAAAAAAAAAACAAGTTTTACCGCAATTGAACTATTTATATAGTATTATCAGCATTAACATAATTAATTTAATTGTAAAATTCGAAATACCAGATGGTGTTTTATTTTTGGGAAAAATTTGCTTTTTGAAACAACATTTGAATCAGAAACGCACATATTTGTACTAATTACTTAAAATAATCTCTATACTTACCCTGGACTTTTGCACGACTCAATGATTTGCTTTTCAACAGCTGTAAAAAACATGGGATTTGCTTATTTGATGTAGTTTTTTTTATCTAGTATTCGTACTAAATATATCTGCATTAAATTGAGAACCACGGGAACGAAGTCGTGAACAACAGCTAATAATTCATAAAAATATGTAGATGAATATGTAGTATCTCGTATCAACATCCATGATTGGTCTCTACAAGTGCCTGCTCTCGAATCGCACCCATTCATTTTCTCTAGAACATTTTTTCGACTGAGCCAGTAAAGTAGAAACCGTGTACGCACGAAGACACACTGCGTTTTTCTCGATTCTTGAGGAAGTAAATAAAAGTTAAGACGTACGATATCGATGTTATGGAAACGACATATATTTTTATATTACAAAGTGCATTAATGTTGTTTAATTATTACGCTATTTTCTGGAGTCTAAGCAATGTAGGCCTATAGGTTTTAAGTGATTCTTTATTTGTTAGTAAAATTAGTGAAACGTTCGATAATATTTTAATTTTCTATATTTTATGAAAATATCGTAATTTGAAAGTATTTACATGTTAATTTACAGCGTATAGTAATAATTGCTCACGTATTTTCACCTCCATGCGAGTTTTATACCATAATAATTAACGCGATCTACTAAAATTAAGTATGAAATTTTAAAATAATGTGAGATGAAACAAAACTTTAGATAACCCCTCACCTCAGGTACGCTATCTGTAGAACTACAATCTAATTTCTGCGTGCCTTGCTTGTTACGTCCCGAAAAAAACAGAAATCGATCCTTGAGTTGGTATTAATGTACTATTTCAATTATTTATTTCACTTACCATTTAAGGCTATTCGCGATAAGCTTTAAAACACCTTGTCAAATATAAAAATAAAAATGTGTTTTATCTTGGCATCAGGCGTATTATTTTAACAGCATTGAAATCTGTAAGATGTGTTTACAACAATGTATTATTATCACAAGTTGGCATAAAAGATGAGATTTGCTGAAATAATAAAGTTGATTTATAAAATATTACAATTTCTTCGAATGCTCTAAATATTTATCATGTCATCAATAAAATATTTTTAAGATATGACATTTTTAAACTTTAATAAATTAATTTGAAAATATATTGTGCAGTAAATATTTTACAAAAAGTTAATTTTTAAATTCATCTCTACAGTCATAACTATCTTAATAATTTAATTTAAACGAATATTGTTTGAATACTTTGCCTCGTAAATTGGTCCTTTGAAAGTGAATTTTTTATCGTCTTGTGAACTTCAGTCAGTTGATCGGTATCAAGTCAAGTTAGAAGCCAGTAGCGTATATGTAAAGCTACAACAACGCCCACACAATTGTTTCTCTGTAATCGCACTCACAAGTCTACTATTATTAGAAACCACATCGTGTAAGCCCGCTATACTGTGTTCGTTATTGGTAGGCTTTCATCCAATGAGAGGCTTAAATGACTTCGTCACAATCAAGATGCCTGAACTTATGAAACATGATTCACAAATAATGTGGTTTTATAAAGAGTTTACGTAGCGTTTTAAAACTTGTTCAGAAACATGATTGTTCATGCGGCTGTAAAATTAATGCACGACACTGTACACGTAGTGAGGAGACAGTTAATGTGTATCCATGCAGGTTTTTAGTTCAGAAATATACATTTTTACGTCATCAAAGCTTTAGAAATAATCAAGGATAATCTTGAAAGAGTTACCGATTTTTTACTTTTACTTCGTCATTTCAAACTACATGGGCAGTGCCATAATTTCTACTTTAGTCAAGGAGACATAATGAACTCTAAAAATTTCATAGCCTATTGCGAGAGACGTAAAGTTATTTATAAATTAATTTTAGGATAAGGTAATTTGTAAAGTCGCACACATAAAACATTCTTCTGCAGTTGGTTCATTTTAAGCAACACGCCCCGAAGGAATCCGAACAAATAACGAACATGCTGTAACACATGGAACAAATCCCGCGTTACTTGGCGTCAGGTAAAAATTAGCTTCTCACTGGCACATCAGCCAATAAACGAACAGTTGAGACTTCAGTGTAGACAGGACGATGGAAACAAGCATACAAGTATGTGCTGAAGGCAAGTACTCCAGCTGGAAAAATTCTGCTGGACAAACAAAAAAAACACGTAGGACAACGTGTATCTACCGGTCTCTTGTAGCAAAACATATTTTAACAGTTTACTTTACTGAACATTTGCTTGATTCTGTGTACATGTGATTCGTAAAACCAACATTTGCGCGAAAAATACGCTCTAACGGATGCCGGAAACTGGATATTTGTCAGGTGTATTTATTTCCATTTTTTAGCTGGCACATTCTGTTTGAGTTCGAGGGTTCTGCTTATATCCACGCAACAGCTCGCTTTCACAAGTCATCCACCTTGTCGCAGGAAGTGTTGAGTCACTGCAAACACTACTACCAACACCTACAATTGCTGCCAAGTTACAAAGTCCTTACATGAGACTAATTAAAGTTCAAATTATTATTTTTTTTAAATTTATTTTACGATTTACGTTCCCCTGAAACGAACAATGGCACTTTAGTAGGATTATACAAGGGATACTATAAGGAATATAATGAGAGATATATCGTGACACTTATGGAAAGTTCAATAGCCCGAGGAAATATCAAATACTCATTCGAATGTGTTATTATTTCTCGGAATGTTACAAATATACTTGATCATAACTTCTAGAATTACCGAATAAATCGTATACAAATAATTGTAAGCTTTCGATTTTTAAAATTGTGGCGAAGTTACATTAAAAATGAACGTATTAAACGAAAATCGACGTTTAAGTGTCAGTTATATGTAAATTTTCTCAAAGGAAATAGAGAAACGCAACAGCAGAGTAGCAGATAAACATGTTGATCTCAACTACTTTATTCTTACTTTAAGCTTATTCAAAATATTAAGTCACATCCTATCGACGTTGAACAAAATCTTTGAATTCTACGATTGTATTCAACTTTATGGTTCATATTGCTACAAAACGGGGCTTTTAGATTTTTAAAACCATAGTTAATTTTTTATTTAGTCTTAAAACCAAATGAAAGATGTACGTACTTCTTTCCTTTAAAACCGTTTGTTTAAAGCCTTTGGTTTTAAAACAAGTTTTCTGCCGCAACAAGATGCCTTTTTTCATATTGGGCGAGAATACCAGGTCATAGGTATGAAGTAATTGCATCGTTATCGATTCTTAATACGTGTGCAACATTTCAAATTGTCCGGATGTCTGGAAGAGGGTGTAAATTAAGAATTATTCCATTACACTCGTATACTGTACATACAGGTGAAGCTAATAAAAAACCTGTTAAGAATATATTTCCCAGCTGCTGATTCACTAACGGAACCTATCACTGCAATATAACTTAGCAGACTTTGATTTCACACATAGCGCCTTAACCTATCTTCGAATGCATTCTAGGTGGTAAGGAAGGAGCTTGAGAAGATTTAGACAGGGTGGCCAACACGACAAATTATATAAAGTTCGGATTCCACGTGGCCGGATCAAAGAAACGTAATTTATTTCTGAACCAAGCATTGAATAAACTGTTTGTTGTTTCTTGAGTGTGTTTACACTGTGAAACCCAGTGCATGGTGGAGAAATATTACACGTAGTTGTGGGGTTGCTAATTACTAGTAAATGTCGCCGTGCTGGGAGAGCATTATGACGCCAGGTTAATACCGTCGTGTCCGGAAATAATGATATTCAGCCAGCAACACAGCTGTAATTACGTAATGCTAGGTGTGGCCGGTGATGATACGTTAGATATGTCTTGCCGGACAGTTGGCAGTACGCACGTATGGCTCGTCTCAGTAGACTCACGTGAGCTGACTGTACTCACACGACCATACTGAACCTGCATCTGCGTCTTTACGTGCCGCTAGGAATAACGTACGTTATTCTATTATTTATTTAAATAACTAGCTTTTGTCCGTGACTTCGTTTGCGTGGTTTTCGATTGAATGCCTCTTTGATTCGTGCAAAAGTTCAATCTAAATACTCCAAGTTACCTTAAGCAAACTCTAACAACTTTTAATTGCTGTGTTTAATAGCATTTTACAAATTAAAGTTCTTCAACAAAAAAGAAAATAAACTGAAAATCGTAACACTTGAAATTTCGTACAGATGACATTGTCAATACTGATAATTGTACCCGATAAAACACGGTAAATGCTTTTCTGGAACAAATAATTTTTGGAAATTTTAAATGGTGTAAAAATTAGGTTAACGACTATTAATTACCTTTTTAGAAACATTGAAAGTATTAATTGTTTTCACTAAATATTTTGGGCACCTCGTTCTATCCCATTGTCACTTTTTGCCCTTTTTTCCCTTTGTGTATAGATACTTTTGTCAGAAACCTTCGCGATCACACATACCAAAACTCTCCAAAGTACTATCTTAACATCATTGTGAATGTGTATGATAGCAACCAATGCATCTCTGTCTGTAACGTATGCATTCCTATGTCATTCAGCAGCTGGTATTTTTTTCTTCCAGTAATGTTATATATTTGTTTTAACTTGTCCGTGTTGATATAGAAGTGTAAGTAATTAATATATAACATAGATTTAATCGTAATATATATAAATTTTTTGATAATTTACTAAAATACAATTTATTATTATTGTTGTTCTTGATACTAGGCTCATTTATCATCATCAGCCGATAAAAAAAACTCAATTTTCGTCTTGTATGTAGAACCTGGTAAAGACATATGCTTGCCTCAGCAAGGATTCTTGCCCGGGACATGCCGAATTAGATTTCCCGTGGTTTTCCAAAATCACTCCATACATACACTGCTCCGTATAAACGTCCTACTTACAACAGATGAAAGATAGTTATTCAAGGATATTTATTTTGTGGTAAAAATTTCCTGCCTCACAGCAAAGGAAGTTTTCAAAACTTTTGTTCGGTCTTCCTACAATTTTTACTCAGAAAATTTTATTTGTAGATTATATAAATTTCTTTGTTGCAAAAGTAGTTATTTCTTCAACGTGAATCTTGTGTTCAAATTACAACAAACTTCACTATAATAATTTTTAATAAACTGTCTTAAAAGTGACTGATAGTCTCCATCTTGAATTTTTGTATTTAGTGTCAACTTTTCATCTGGTTCTAACTACAATTCGATCTGTAACCACAGTAACGGAAAATAAGATTTATGGATTCCAAAATCTGTCACAATGTATTCCATTCTGTAGTTAAGATAAAGTTCCATGAATTTAGCCAGCAGATAGGTTATTATACTAAATGAAAAATTCAGGATGGTGATCATTACTTACTCTTAACAATAACACATCATCGTAATTACCATTACTGTACTCTCCATAGAAAAATATTCATTGCGGTGAAGTTATTTTTCAGTGGCTCATATTTAAAGAAAATTTTCTTAGCAGCAACAAACAATTCGTGGTGGTAAAGAAAGTGTTGCTGGTATGTGGAATAGTTTCCTTCCTATTCCTGTGAATCAGGATCATTGGCACCATCTTTAATATCTTTGCTGTAGACAATACGTTGTAATAGTCAAGGATATAATGATGTCACTCCTTAAAGAATATTCTTAAAAGGGATGTAGTAGCGCCATTTTTACTAAGTAACTTTTCATTATAATTATAATTTTAGTTCCATTTCCCAAAATTCTACTTCTTTAGAGCGAAACATGGTTAGCCTACTGATTGAACTTCCTACGTCACAAGAAACTGCATGCTGACTCTGTTACCGAGCCGAGGTGGAGGAATAGTAACATGTTATACCTGTATTTGGGAGGACCCGGGTTACATCCCCGACTGTGTCCTTCCTGATTTATGTTTTCCGTGGTTTCCCGAAATATCCCTCCAGGCGCATGTTGGGATAGTTTCTTGACTAAGGCCATGGCCGACTCCTCTCCCAGCTCCTGACATTGTAGCAAGTTGTGTTTCCCCGTCTATGACCTCGCTGTCGACGAGACGTAAAGTCCACTCACTTCAATCACCTTACCTATATCCGTTACGGCATCTGAAACTATTTTTAATCAATATTCTGCTCCGGAATTTTACATACGATATACTAATACAGGTATTCCGTCTATACCGTTTCGAAATAAACCACATACGTTTTCCTCTGTGCTTTAACGTAACCAGAATTTTAATAACGAATCTTAAATACATTAATAAATATGAGTAGACAGTTGTTCTGCACCCACGAAGAGTGACCACATGCACGTGATATGTTTATCCTGTCAGGCAGAACCCTTACGTTCTCTTGTTACTCAACAGCCAGTTTACAGTTTACTTAATTTTTTCATGATTTAATATTTAAGCATAGTTTAATTTAAAATATAAACAAAACGACTCAGCAAACTACCTTAACTTGCGTTTTGAACTTAATATGTATAGTGTACAAAACACTAAATAAGGCATGATACATAATTCAGCGCTGAAAGTGTCAGCTTTAAAATGTGCGTTTTTCGTAGCCAATTTGCAAAAATAAAAAAAATAGACAACAGGTTTTTCCAACCTTTTGCGGAAAATTTTCTCCAACAAAGTATTTTTGAAGAACAGCTCTGATATCGAAATATCTTACATTTAATTGTGGTGCAAAAAATCATGCTCAACAAATGCTTCTTCCTGAGTGAATGTTTGTTCATAAAGTTCGGAGAAAACTGTTGTATAGAGTTGTGGTTTTGTTGTTTTTTCTACGTTGGTATATATATTTTAAGTGAGTTATTTTTCGTGTTCTGTACCCACTACGCACTCTTTTTAAGGTTTCCTTTGCATTTAAATGAAAACATACCAAATGTAACAATTAGATATACGTAATCTGTAATTATCTTTTTAAGATACGTTTTCACTAAGTACACTGACTCTTCAGTTCTGATACGATAAGTACTTTGTTAACGGAAGTGACGCATCTTCTTTAATTTCTACGGTTTATCTCCAACCTAGCAACTTTTATTACAGCTCTTCCCAACAGCAGCAGAAGTGACGTGCGTGTGAACGCATTTGAACTTCATGTCCTGTAAACACGACGATAGTCATTACAAAGAAACATTGATGACTGTCTGTGGGAGGGATTGGTTCTCTCCTATCTCTCACGTCAAACCTCGTCGAGCCTGCACTTAGGTAAGATGAGCAAAGGGCGTTTCCCATTTTCAACCCCGCCATTACCTACCCTCGTTCAGTCAAATGACGAGCGTTTTGTTTCTGTACTGTGTTACTCCTCATATGTTGCTACGGTTGACAGACAATGGCACGAGTTCTTTCAGACTTGGAATAGAGGACCTATCAGTAAAATCTGCAAGGCGTCACCTTCTCAACAATAAAAAATTGGAGTCATTTGTTCAAGAGTTCGTACCTTCCTGTTCTCAGTTATTCCAGAGAATGGTACATAACTATTTTTATAAAATATATTATTTTTCTCTCTCTTATTACCTATTTTTCATTACTTTGGTTCACTTTATCAAAGAACTTTATTCAATAGTCATTATATTTCTCAGTGAAGATCAATATAATAGATTACCCATAGCACAAAGTCATTTCCTAGCTATATCAACATATTTGTTTATGACGTCTATGTCAGTTCTTATTTCAGGGCCGCGGTGGTGAAGTGTTTAGAATACTCTCCTCCCAACTCGGGGATCCGGGTTCATAACCGGCGAGGTAGTGCGTGAATTTCGAAAGTGTAAAATGTGGCGGATGTTACCGTTGTCATTCGCATCCCTCCTTCCTTTACCAACCCACTCCGGCTTGCTCTATGTTCACTCTACGCTGAATACTTCTACTACTTTATATCAGCACGTAAATATCTATTACTTATCTACTTTTAAAGATACAATGCCTAGACATGGTGAAAAATTGCAATAATATTTGATGCCAACATATACTCTATTCAGTGTAGCGTCACGCACCTTGCATGACTGGAAGACGGATACGTGGCAAAGTCTAGCAATTTACTGACGAATCACGGACGTTCACTCATAACGCACCAAGATTATCATTGGTCCAATCAAAATGGTCTCACTAGTCATGACAGAAAAACGTCGGAAATGAATACGTGGCTTCTTTCTCGCTATAAATTATTGTAGCGAACAAAAAAATAATAAATTTGTGTTTACAACAAAATAATTTAGCAGGGAACTATAAAATTTCTCTCTCTCTGTGTAATCATAAAATAACTAAATATGTGCTTGTGTTCTATCTGAACTTTAAATGAATTCGAGAATTAGTCTGATCCCTTGCTATACTTGAGCGGAGTAATATTAATGCGTTGATTGGGAATATAATTCCTGCTGAAACACAAATATATTTATTTCATTAGTGCACTCGCTTTATATATCTCACAGTGGCTAGCATGCATATTGAACATTGGAGAATATCTCAACCTGCCTGCGAAAAATATTATAGTCTGTTCACATTAAACTGAGCAGTCCCCAACACTTCTAATATCCAAAAGTTGTATTTTATTTGGGACAAATATGTTAAGTTTTGAGATTGGTGGAATGTTCTCACCGGTATTTTGTTATGGAAAGTTTTCAGGTCAAAAATATTAAAGATGATTGCTAAATGTCTGGAAGAAAAATTTAAACAGCATTCACTTAATCACGAATAGTCTATAGTGACACTACCTAGCGGTCTATTCTGCAACTTCTTAAGCCCCTCATACGATCCGTACGAAACGACAGCTACTGCACAACTGTATTTACGACGGATATGTCATATTCTTTGACTTAAAATATTTCATTTACTGTATTTAAAACTCTCATAACTATACGTTCGAGTCCTAAGGTGTCGTTACGAGAGAAAGTTCATAAAATTGCCATCATTTTTAGTTTGCACTCTACAACCGTCCTCAGTAGAGAACAAATTTGATTAAAAAATGGTTGGGAAGGAAACGGAAATGCTTGTTTTTATATTCCCTTACTTACGTTAAAAGTTTCGTAAATTACATCTCTGTGTATATTAACTATTACTGCCGACGCTAGCAGAAAATTTAGCTCCGCATATGTGCTTCTATCTCTTGGCCGTATGTACACTAATAAGGTGCCAGTTCTGTTTGCTCTAGCAAGTGCAGTGCACTAACTTCCTACTAGAGACCAGTACATTAGAGATGAATGAAATAATTCGCGTTTGACTTTTACTCGAAGTTGAGAAAAGGAACAAATAATGTTCATATAATTTTTAACAGAAGTTAACTAATTGTTAATCAAAAATACACAACGGAAACTGACGAACACTGAAAAGAGAGTATAGTTGCAGGTACCATACTTGTGTTAAAATAGGGACAACAAAACAGTTTGGTTGTTGGTAGTACTCTGGACAGTTCCTTCAACAATCGGTTTTGTAGAAGAAACAAAGAGCCTTGTTGCTTTTACACACCAGACAGTTTCTTCTACAAAACAGATTGTTGAAGGAACTGTCCAGAGTACTACCAACATCCAAGCTGTTTTGTTGTCCCTATTTTAACACAAGTACGGTAACTACAACTTTACTCTTTTTTCAGTGTATATTTAGGAAGCTGTAAGAAGGTATTCAGAGCACATTTTATAGTGGTGCCAAGCAAATTAAGAGTATGGCCAAGAGATGTGTTATAGAGTGTGTATGGATGTTGGTATACATGTATATTTGTACCAATGTATGAGTTCGATAATTCCAGGGCAGTTTGACCGATCACCGTGGGGTGAAATTTTTTACGGCCCATTAAAAACGAGTTCTTAACAACGGATGAGGGTGAAATGAAGATAAAGGAACCACACAACATTCATGCGCGAGCAATGATTCAAACCCAGGACCTCTCGCTCCGTATACCTGCGTCTAATCGACTATGCTACGGAGTCCGGCATCGTTCACCATGATACTTGGCACATATACGTAGTACATATGTTTTCATGGAGAAGGTTTTGTGCACTTTAACTCACCCCTAGATGGCGCTGCAGTGTATCAATTTCTATACTGTTCAATCGATCGTCATGAAAATTAGTATGCATAGATAGCCTATTTGAACACGGACAATATTTTCACAACGTCTGCAGGGATCTGCTAGTGCTGTTTAGTCAGTTGTGACCAAAGATGTTAGAAGGTTTTAGACGGAGCATGTCGCCGGGAATTGTAACCAAACAAACGCTTGACGTGGCTGGTATCAATATGGCCGACTAATTAAAATATTGAGGAGATATTAGTTAGGAGGTGTGTAAACAGGGCTAAAATATAGAGTTTTCAACCTAAAACATAAATTAAAGAGCATCATACATTAATTTACCTTAAAAATAACAGTCTGATGTGTACTTTTGAGGTTAAAGCAGTATGGCGGCTGGAAAATTTGGTGGCTACCTCTCCCCCCTCTTGGCCCCACTCCCTCGCCTACATTCAGACCTTATGCTACCCCCGTGGTTGTAACAATCTGTGTCATTATCTCTCTGGAAAGACAGTTACAGCTGACCATCTTTATCAGATGTGAAATTAGAGAATGTATACCTGGGTGGGTGTGTATGGCGAGTGTAATATACAACATGCGAGTACACGAGGCAGCAAGGAAACAGCGAGGATACAAAGAGCTCTGCATCGTCTCTTTGACGTTGTTTTCACCTCCGGTGTGTGGCCCATCCTTTGACATCAGAACCCGCACTAGGTTCAAGAACATACTCTCAGGAGTTCAGGTTTCTTCCAGGCAGGAGGGGTTGCCTAGATGCCCCGGGGTAGGAGGCGCGTCTGGACGGTGGCGTTCCCACGACAATTACTCCGCAGGGGGAGGCGCCCCACGTCGTAGCAATTACCGCTCATCGAGCCAAGCCTCCTTCATTAGCGACGGCCAATTAACTCGCGCGTCTTCTACTTGCTTGCACCGACCCTGAGGAAATACCTCCCATCTCCCCTGACCTACACGTCGTCATCATTCCACACTTCATCCATCCTCTTCAGTCCTACCGTCACTGCATTGCATTTTCAACATTGTTCATTAGAAACAAAAAGAACTCTCCTGTGTCAATTACAAATATGAGGCTGAATATTTATAGGGGATAGTTACCAGTAAGTATGATAACGAACATATATGCATCATAAATACATTGTGTAACATACTATACGCTTAATTGACTATTAATTTATTGTTTTAGTACTTAGTTTGCAGTGTTCTTTCTTACAAGTTGCAATGGGAATCTGGAAATCAGGTCGATGATAGCACACATATGCGGCGAAGTTTGTCGGTCGCAAGTGTTCTGTTTTTAGCCATTTTCATTCTCCCAGGAAAATTTTTTTTTCTGAATAACTGGTGTGTAAAAATATAGAAAGTTTAAAGGTTTCAGTATATTCTTACAGCAATATTTAATAATGGCATTTGTTAAACCATGTAAATCTTATGAGGTTTCATTGTTACGAGTGCAGAGTGGTAATACTACAAAGTCTCGAGGGGATGAACTATTTGGAGGGTTAAGTGATGTGCTAAATATGGAAATGCATTAGTTATGTCTCGCCTCAGGTAGGTCACTAAGTAAGTTAGAGAAGATATAGATAGACTAGTTCAAAACGGAAAGAAGAAAAAATTGTCATTTATAAGTTAAGTACATCAACATACAGACAGACGTATACTCAACTTAGCTAAGATTAAACCTTAAACAGTAAAAAATTATGTGCTGTTTGAAAGCACTTTCCTTTAACAATAACAATAATAAATGTTATAATAATAATTGGACGTGTAATACTTCTAAGAGTTTAAAATCGTACGTCATTCGCACTCGTATTATTTCTTTTTAATATCTTCCACTTATAACGTTTATTTAACAGAACGTAATACTATGTATGGAGGTATAACTGTGATACTTAAACATTGAACCTTTTTATGTGTTCCTAAATACGAGAGCTTCTGTACTCTTAATGATAGTTAAAACTGCGTATTTAATCTGATAAAATTGTAAATAATTTATCCGGATTTAACGTGAAAGCAGCTTTTATTTTAAATATGTTACCTATTGTTGGCGGAATAGAACTGCTGGCTGTATATTAAAAGAGGGATAAGAAACTAGTTACCAAAAAATTAACTCTGTGGCCGTTTTCAATACTTCATGTTATTTGCGATGTATTTTACTTACCTTTTTTACGAATTTGTTTCCTTACGCAGTGAAATATATGTTTTTAGAGCTGAATGTTTTCTTTATAGTTCCACCAAAAACACTTCATCCAGCTGAAGTGAGATGATGAATAATACATTTTCAGGATAATAAATGGACACCAACAGATAAACGCCATAACTTTGGCGGCATTTCGAAGTAATCTTTGTTGATCGTCACATTTCATAATGTCAAAAAATAGTAATTTTTAAAGCAGACGTAATAAAATATTTCTACAAATTACACATAAAACGCCCAAGTGCAGTTTTCAAAAATTCATTCAAAATATTTAAAGTGTGTGATATTCATGTACAATAACGTAGGCTATGGGTTATGAACATGAAACTTTGTAGAACACAAGCTAGAATTAATCTACGTATACACGTCGATTACCCATTTTAAATGGGAAATAACTTCAGTAACAAAGGAATTTTCTAGTTGGGTAACCAATTTATAGATACAAATATACTCCACACAGTCGAAATGGAATAAAAGTACATTAACTAGTTTAAATAATAATAGCACTTTATTGTTACCATTAAAGAACTAAAATTTAACTTTATTTGATTTGTGATTGTTTTACCAAAGGTATATTACAAACTTTTTAACCATCTTATACAGCTGCCATTGTACATTCGCTCCGAAAAATTCACTAAATATTTTAACTATCACATTATTTTCAGTGAAACACTAGCTATAATATATTGTACTTGCAACGGGAACGTTTCAGTTATTTCTATTTTAAACTGGGCGTTCGAGATTTAATGTTCTCTATATTGTGCATATACGTATTGTCACACACCACATTCTAGCTCCTCTTCCTTCTACAAAACATGTCTAGGTATTAACGACCGCGTGATGGTTGGCGTGGTCTAGCGCTGCGGGAAGTTTCTTGCCCCTACGCGTGTATGCAGCAACCCACGGCTGACAATTACCACACACCCACAAGCTGACACCTGCCCTGTGTGAGCTAGGCACCAGCTGCTGGCGTCTGTACGTGGTCTGTAGGCCGATATAATGACTACACGTACTTGCACTTACGACTGCACGTAGCAACGTTGTTCATATAGTCACGTAAAGATTTTGGATTTAATAGACTGTTAAACGGAACGTGTTGTAGCACATTTAGGCTACAATATAGCATGAAACCTACGTAGTGTATTCGTATTCAGACATTACTCCCATACTGGATAAGATGGCTACACACCATGTATGTTAACTATATTGTAAATTCTACAACATTGTGTTTTATTTTTCAACCTCAGACAAAAAAAGGAAGAGTGTTATTAGTTTGACGACTAAGTCTGTCTGTAGCTTCGTAATCCCCAAACGGATACACCGATTCCAGTGGCTCTTTTTAGTTGAATGCTAACTTTATCTGGATGATTCACAGTTATATTTTATGAAAATAAGTCAAGCTGTTTAAAAGTTATGAACTCTTTACTGAGCTGGTGAGAACATTTCACTGACTGGGACATTTATGATGGTTTTATACATTTTGTTTGCTCAATGCACCGCTCAGATAAAGCCGTTATTAATACAGTGCACTGCAGCGGGGCTGACTGGGTTACACGGGATTGTTTAGTTGTTCACAATTACTTAACAATGCTTCAGATAGGGTTTGTAGCAGTGTTGCAGTTTTACAGGATATGATTTTAACTATTTTACTATTTTGTAGAAGAAATAAAATTACGAAATCCACAAGTAAAATTTAAGTTAACACTTTAAACAAAAACCCCCGACACATTAAAAGATGAATTAAAAAGTGAAAATAATAGTTTAAAATTATTGTTGACCTTTAAATACATCAAGAGGTAGCTAAATAAATAATACAGGCAGTATGAAGTTAACAAAATTTAAACAGATCAGAGCAAAACGGCATGACTAAACCCACAAACTGACGTATCAATCCAAAAAGTGTATTCAATTGTAACATATTATATGTATTTCTTTTCCAATTGTTATGTATTCGCACATGAAAACAGTGAGATAAGTTGTTGTTATTTATAGTGTTTAAAGTTTGCTCATTTAAAGTACCTATTTTATTTACTTAGCGGTCACCCACAGCATTTAAGGGTCAACAGCATTTCGAACCTGTTATATTCTTTACTTTTTAATGTAACGTTTTATGTGTTTTTTAAATTTTAAATTTGAGATTTCACCTTGCAAGGGTATTTAAATTGAATCTTTGTTTGTGCACGTCTACAGATACATTTCAAGTTAAAAAGTTTGTCTACCACTTCTACTGAAAGAGGTGTAAAGGATGTGACGATTAAGTTGCCTGACTTCCGAGGTGTGGTCACATAACATAAAACATCTGTTGTCTATTAATATTTTTACATATTTATTTCATGTAACATTTCTGAAAGTTTAAGCAAGCATACAGTGTGCCATTTGAAGATACAAAATTATTTTTTTTAAATACCACCTACTTTTATGTATCGGGCGTGAAATACCTTACGTGACGTAACTGTTCAGGTACCAACAACAATAAATGTACTCAAATTGTAAATTATTTTATTTTAAAATACATATTAATGTTTACATGTTTACAAAATTTAAAATAAAAATTAAATTGGTTATTTTTGTGGCTGTTTTGAGAACCAAGATTTATGTAACGAGAATACTATTTTACTAACATTATTAGCTATCTTAACAGATTAAAACTTGAAATAGTTATCTAATAACCGTTAAAACACAATCTTGTAAGTGAAGCAGTCGAAGCTGTGCCGCCTTACCTTAGTCCAGAAGAAAAATAACGTAAAGACAAGTTAAAATAAGTAAAAAGCTCTACTAACTGGCAAATAAACTATTCTAATTTAGAATTAAAACGATGAAATCTAATTCATTAATGGCAGCTATGAAATGGAATGCATTTATTTACCACTTATAATTCACGGAGTACTTAAACAATTTATTCATTGCAATTTTATATTGTTATAAATTGTATTGAGTTAGATACCGATAGAACTAATATTCTTATCACAATACTATAACATTACGTTTTTTATAGCATGCTCAATATTTGTATTTATTAATTGTTTTACTTTTCAATTTTATTAATAGACACATAATTTGATACGCATAAGGGATTAACTCATAACACTGTCTCTAGTTTTCAACAGAATTATGAAATTGTTAGTGCGTCTAATATATGTATCGTATTTCATTGTTTGTTAAACCTTGTGCTTTATTTCTAACGGTATTCTACTTTGTAATATTTACAGCATATAAGTAAAATAAAACTCTATAGATGTGGTTAAGTGTAAGAGGATTCGTGAACCTTAACAACGAACTAAAATATAAAAGTCAAGCTAACCCATGGCATAAATAAAGTAATAATTTTACTGCTCCAGACAAAGGAAGCCTGATGATTAAATGTGTTCCAAAAAACTCTGCTCATACTTTGAACTCTACTCCTTTCAATAGAATGTTCTCTTTGATATCACAAGTTATTGTCAGTACAACAAATACTTGGGCACGATGAGAGCCAAATTAACGTTTTAAACTACATATTTCATCAACTTGTATTTTCTTGTGTTCTGCTGTGCATGCTTTACTGACAAATATGCGAAGAAAACCGTTAAGATACGATTACAAACAGGCGCATTTTTGTTTGAGTACGCCAAGGTTGAGAACGAGCATTTTCGTTAACAGCTAAAACATAATTGCGGTCTTTGAGTAGTAATGATGATAGATCACAGCACACAAATGTATTCACAAGCGCATGCATCTTATTCACTGAATCAGAGTTCCACCTTGAAAGATGATATGAAATACTTGACAAACAACAACATTTTGTTTCACTCAAAACGAGCAAGGGCTTGGGCCCGAGTTTCTCGGCTTTCGAGAGAATAATTTTTTTAAATCCATAGAATAGTCAAGAACGTAAAATTGCTTCGTAATTTTTTGCAAATTGGTTTTACTGTGCAATGTAATTTTTCGAGACAAACTGTATGGTGAATATAGCTAATGTATCAATTAAAAGGAAATTTCGTTAATCAACTATTTAGCAACTATTTTGCATTCTTCTTACTCGACAAAATTAGAGTATGCAGTTCAAATCATCTATAACAAAGTTACGAAGCGATTTTACGATATCGGCTCCCATTTATGTTTTAAAAAATAACTGTCGTTAAATGCGAAGAAACTTGGGTCCATGCCTTTAAGGGCAAAATTCGATGAACCGTAATAAGCCTCACGCCCACTGGAATAAATTCCAACCACTTTGATGAAATGCGGGCGAAGGTTCGTGGCAGTGTTCGTGCAGCAGTTTATTGGTGGCGGGATAAAATCTAGTGCGCCCTTAGCATGACAGGGAAGATGAGGACTGGTGTTGTTTTCTTGCAGGGTTGTTGCACTTCACCCTCGAGCCAGCTGCAGGATATGAGCAGACAAGAGGGTCTCATGTAAATAACGTCACGGCAGGAAGACAACCCCCCCCCCCCCACCACACACATCACTCCACCCACGAGGGCCAAGTGCGATGCCAGGGCTCGTGAATCACATCACAAGGCTGATGCAATAACGCCAGAGACGGGGCCGCCTGAGTTACGTGCGACGTACCTGCAAGCAATCCAAGCAGACTCTCTTCTCTCAAGCCACTCTCTCCCTCGATACATATTTTGGAGCGTTCCTCCTCGCATGTTCAGCCAAAAAATGTATAAATAAAAGGGAGAGCCTTCTTGTAAGACGGGCAACGATAGTTAGAATTTTTAGTTATAAACAGTAAATTTGAAAACGCATGAGAATAATTTTAATCATGCCTAACAGTAGTCATTCCCGTGTCAATTTTAATTTGACTGTTGACGCTTTACGGCGTGAAGTGAAGATATTGTGGTCAGCACTTAACGTCCAAGACTTTAGCGCTGACGAGTGGTGACGTGAGGTGAGTACGGAGCAGCGCCGGAGGGAAGGGGCGGGGGGAAACGGGAGATCCCCGAGAAAATCCACCGACCAGCTGCATCTCTGACACGATTCTCACATGTGCCAGTTCAGACACGGACCAAGCCGGGAATCGAAAACGGATCGCCTTGGTGGGATGTGAGTGCTCTATACACTGCTCCAATCGCTGCCCTGACGTTTTACGAAATGAAATAATATGGTTAAAGAGAAAAAATTCATGTGAACATATTCTTAAGCTTTTACAAGTAGAATCATTAAATAGTCATGCATCGTGAAAGCAGTATTAGCGACTAAAACCTTTTGATAGAAATACATATTACGTGCTTTCGAGGAATTTAAGCGACTGGGATTCCCTTGATATTTCTTTATATTTTCGCTCGTAGATAAAACGTTCTTAGAATATTAAAGCAGTAAATCAGCAAAAAAAATCCAGATTACCGTGAAGTGAGTGTACTTCTGCACCAGCATGGGAAACTTTGCACTACCAATAATATTTGTTTCTAGATCGTTTGGTGAAATTAAGACACATCAAGATTAGGTATTTAAAAAATTATAATTTAATACCATAGAATACAATCGCTTGTCTGTCAACTATCGGCATAGAAAATATATTTTTTGGAGGGCAAAGTTACACATGCTGGTGCAAAGTATACCCAGTTTGCGGTATATATTTTTAGTGTAATGTTACTGAAAAGATAATATTATTTATTGGTAATTACTTATAACTGTCCATGTTGTTTCGTATGCAGTTTTCCTGCGTAACAAATCACAACACGACGGTTTGAAACGTAAGGTAAATATTTATTTCGCATTTTTATTGCTTTCAAACATCTTACCGTCATTGATGAGGATAAATGGGTATAGAGTAAGGGTAATGGGCAACGTTTTCATCAAAAATCAAAAACTTCATTAAATATGTTTGAATATAGCCTAAAATATGGTTACAAAATTACCTAGATCACTTTAGAGCAATCTAAAATCGTAATTACTATCCATTTATTTTACAGTATAAATTTAATGAAATTTTATTTCATATGTCTTGAAGGAATTTTAAGCCAGTAATCATAATTCAATTAACTTTAATAATGGCCGAAGCCCGTTGTGCTTGTTATTTGAGGGGATAGGGGGAGGGTTGCTGCTTGGGGCAGTGACCAATGTATAGACAGCTGAAGCTCGATAATAATGTCTACCCTGCAGGTTATTAAAAGCGCGTAACTTTCTGTTGTCTACCTGTATTTCTGTAAGGGGCAGCTAGATAACCCGCGTTGCACATGAGTTCGCCGGTTGCCTACACTACGCCTCTATATCACCAATATTTTACAGAGAGCGCACAGTCGAGGTAAATGTAGCCTAACTTTGACGACGTGCGTCTTAAGATCTGGAGAGTACAGGCATGTACTAGTCGTAATAATAAATGAATTTTTTGTTCTTCAGTCATTGACAAATAAGTTACATTTTGAGACCTATGCCTAACAAGTATCTTAAAGCAATTCTTGCTTCAGTAGAGTGAACTTTCGTAACTCAGAATCAGTGATGAACACACCAAGGTAAGGAGTTTCATTCAGCAACATGTTTTATTTCTGGCAGCGATAGGATCTGACTGTTGAATGCTTTTTAGTTTAAATGCAGAAAGTATATCATTATAAGCCATGGCACGAAAATTGAGATCTTCTGCTACCAGATCGTACAAAAACCCTTGCCAGTATCCGCAATGAGATTGTCAGTAGCTAAAAACGTAATGTTTAATATCGGTGACAAGAAAAATGTTTATCTGGAACTATGAGTAGCCTCCCGATTAACTAAATTTGTATTCTCGTTATACGACCTTCATAAACTAAAATAAGTCTTTTGTTTAGTACAAGGACATTAGCCATTCGAGCACACAGCTAAACAGTTCTAACTTTTTTTTTTACTAAGTGGTAAATAAGACTGCTTTGTGGAAGGGCCGTTTGTCTAAAATGTTCAAAATTATGTTTTCCCAAAATTTACGTGGAGAATCTAATGTTTTTGTCTAAAATGTTGTATCTCGAATGCCGATTTAGATATAAGACTTATCGTTTGATGTAAGTGCACTAAAAGTAGAAATAAGAGTGCCGTTAGTACAGAGCTGTATTCAAGATTCCAGAAACTCCACTGTACATAAGTATTATACGCATGCAGTGTTTTCTCGTCAGTATATGTGAAACAGCTTATGTATCTTCAGAGTTTTATATCAGTTTTTCTGAAATTTTGTGATATTTAAAACTAAACATTAAGGCTCGGTTTCAGTCGCTACATTGAATTTTATTATTTTTCGCTTTATTTTAATTCTAAGAAGAAATTTGTAAAATATGTGACTATACCTCAAATTTTATTTACAGTTTGCTACAGTACAAACCTTGCTATTTAGCTGTTAACATATAATTACGCCACAATCTGTGTGGCAAATTTTTTTATATTTATAATTTGCCCGACAAATAGCGACCTAACTATACATTACTAGCTCTATTGCCATACTTGTAATGTAGCTCAAGGTAAACAGAATTTGCCGGATAGTCCCTAATTTAACATTTTTTTTTTTTCAAAATTTAAAAAAAAATAATAAAATTTAAAAGGGCTACTGAAACCGAGCCTTAATATTTATTTTATTTAATTAATAACACCAATTAAAAATTTTTACCAAGAACGTACCTTAGCAACATTGTTCATATCAAGGCTGAGAGATGCAATCATCGTTTGTTGTGCAGAACAAACTATGATGTAATAGCTATTACCAACAACCGGGAATTATACAAATATAAGCAATGATGGTAGACCTATCAATTTTCCCGATCACAACCCAAAAACGAAGTACTACTACAATACTTTAAATAGTAAAGTTTTGGAAAAAATTACCAATGCCTCCACAAAAAAAAAAAAAAAAAAAAAAAAAAAAAAAAAAAAAAAAAAAAAAAAAAAAAAAAAAAAAAAAAAAAAAAAAAAAAAAAAAAAAAAAAAAAAAAAAAAAAAAAAAAAAAAAAAAAAAAAAAAAAAAAGATACACACACATGCATATACATACAAATCATAAATATGTGTGTGTACTATAGCTCAACATTTGGTAACATACTACCACTTGAAGCTAAATAAACAGCAGAAAAACTAAATTAACTGTAATTTTACCATACAAGAAAAGAAAGTTATTAAAGGATGTAAATTAAATGTGTATGTCTTAACCTTGTGTTTTATATTGACCCGTATGAAAGGAAACCTATTTTCGTCAATTTAATAATTGTTAATACTTTAACAATATATGAAGGTTTACTTGAAAATATTATTGATTAATGGCTACTTTGTAACATATACAAATTTCCAACAAACAACCAAACATATGCTGGTATTTAAATGCACCATGTATTCCGAATTTTATTGTGTTTCAATTTTATTAACTAATTTAATAGCAAAAATACCATATATTTCGCCGCAACGTGACTAAACAATGTACCGTTAGCAAATCTCAACCAGCACGGTACTTAACAGGCTGTCTTGAAAGATACTTTACATCAATTAGGCGTGGATTTGTTTAACAGAGCGAGTCCTTCACAATTAATTTATATTGTTAACATATTGCCTACGTGAAATATTAGTAAAATCATGGAAACTTTACTGGTTCAAGGACGTTCCTGCTGTCCTGTGTACTCTCTGTCCTCAGCTCTTTATATATTGGCTGCTGCATCAACGAGTGACCAGTTGAAATACGAGGTTAGGTAGCGCTGCTGTCCGTAAGTCTTTTCATGCGGGGTTGCGATTGGTTCAGACCTACTCAAAGTGAGTGAGATGAACGGTAACCTAATCACGTAAACGAACCGCAACTATAAGAATTTGAAGCATACATTCTTAAATTGTCTTGCAAATTTTCCACGGTTCCCAAGATATTTTCCCCTGATTTATGTCATGCTGTGTTGCTAGCACACAATGTTCTTTTTGTGGTGACGTAACATTTTTGACAAATGTTTTTGAAGTATTTTAGAAGGGTTGGAAAAATGTTATGGAATACTACACCAGTGGCCAGGAATTCTTATTTAACACTGGCTATATTTCAATTTGGCGGGGTTGAGAAGTAATGGGAGGGTTCCCTCCCGACCCTCCACTCTTCTAGACAGACCTACCCTCACAGTTAACGAACGAGGGTAGGTAATGAGGCTAGAGCGGTAGCTCACTAACGTCCCTTGAGTAAGACCATCAGTAACCCGGGTCCACGCGGATACCACCCCCTGCCCCCCTCCCCTTCTGCTTCACCCTTCTACTTGCAAGATTTGTGCTGCCGGAGTGGGGCAGAGCTCTGCTGGAAATATTGCTCTCTGTACAGACCGCCACTTGACCTGGCGACCTTACACCAGGTCTCTAGGGGAGCTGTGTGGGAGAGCGAGCCCTCTAGTCATAGATCCAGGTCGTCGTCAGAGAAACGTCTCCCAAGATACGACGTACCGGGGACAGCAGAGTTCTCGTGGGCTGATGAACGTTTAACATTCTCTACGGCTGCATGCCTGTCCATACACGAACTGTAATACCTTCAGCAGCCGGTGCTTTAAGATATGGTTTATCCACTCGTGTGGAACGTTTCATGTATAAATCATAACAATACTTTAATTGAAGTCACTTACAACGGCGCTTTTACATTCACAAGTTCCTTCTGTGTTAGTCGCCAACTTTACGTGTGAATTGTCTGACGACTCTGCATGAAAAATCGAGAATACATATAAACTTTAAAAATAAAATAACAACAATATATGACTAAATGCGTCGTCGGTATTGGTCAGATATTATGTATTTATGAAATTAAAGTAACGTAATGTATTTTATTACAACAATATAATGATGAATTTAAAATGTGTGTTTCTAAACAACCTAATAAAATACAAGCCCAGTAATTGCAGCACGTCTTGTGACTGCCCAACTTAACAGCGTTTAAATGGTCAAATTCTGCTTCCTATATCTTCAGTATATTTGGCGAAATTTTATCAAGTAAGTCCTACTAGTGTGATAAAAAATGCCAAATAGAAGTTACATAACTTAAAAAAATTCGATAACTTAAATATTTTAGGCTATACTTCACAATTCAAGTTTCGAAAATATGTTATATTAGGTACTACGATAATTCACATCTTATAACACATTTGAAAGATAAAAGTTCACGATATAGACGTATAATGGAAATTCGTTTAGCAGTTTGCATTTAGTGACCATTTTAAATGTTTTAATAAATTTACGTACAAAATTACCAACACATTAAACACGATAGGAGACGAACTAATTGTTGTGTACTTGAGCCAGGCTGGTTTACTATTGTGACTGATTATTAAATTTATGGGATTAGCATTACGTCATATTCAGTGCTAACATTTGCAAAATACCGTTAAAAACATAAACAAAAAATATTTTCCAGTTTGTGTTGTGACTTTACTGCGTTTTCTCTCACGCGACGTTACAAAATTCTAAAAAGTCTTAAAACTCAGAAAAAATAAATGCACTTGAACACCTTTCAAAACGAGATATTTTGGGCAATTAAAACACATGGCGTATGTTCCTGAGTCCCTCTGAACATTACAGAAATGAGAGCTCAATAAGCTTGAGCTTACACTTTACAAAAATTATCAGTTTATAATTACTGCAGATACATACACACACACACACACACATATATATATATATATATATATATATATATATATATATATATATATATATATAATAAATGTTGATTTCGAAAATCCTAGCTACCACAGAAAAAGTATGTAAAAATAGCTGGTGAGGATTAAATTAGAGTGCAGGTAAACCATTTTTTGAGAATATACTACGGAAATAATTCATGAACTATAGTTATTTGCAGGAACAGGAAATTTCGTGGTCTCAACGACTTCTAGTCTTCTGTAGCTAATAGATTCAGCAGTAACTATGTATGTGAGTAATCAGTTTCACACCAGACCAGGTAGCTTCGTGAATCGTTCCTCGAGTCACTGCAGGATTTGTATTCTTCGTGAAAACTCCAAGGTGCGTCTGATAAATAGTGATGGAATATAAAATTAAACTGAAATGCTCAGTTCCAGCATTCACGGAATTTTTAAAACTTTTTATTACCTAGCTTATCTGTTGGTTTGTTCGTTCAGCATACACTGTAAAAATATAGGCCTAGAACTGAAACAATGTCCTTATATAGAGTTTTTTGACTCGCGTTCTTGTCTTGTGTTTGTTCGTTACGTTCAAACTTTGCAATCAATTTTAAACAAACTTCCCGATGAGCTAGAGACTTGAAACTTTAATCGTAGCTCAAAAATGATTCAAACAATTCACAAATAGAAGACTCAAAATCATAAAACAATATTCAATTAAATACTTCTTTATTATAATGTGCGTTTAACAGACATAAAAGAATAAAAAATCCAATACGAAAAAGCTTGAACAAATTTAAATGCCAAAAAAAAAAAATCACATTACGTCAGGCGCTTGCAGTAAGTAAGAAATAGTATGGAGTGTAGAGAGAAGCTGTTGAGAAAACTTACGTAACAGTTCGTATCATTTGCAGTGCAATAAAATGTTGGTGACTTGGGTGAACTATTCATGCACCAATTATCTGTTTCATGCGCCCCACTTTTTTTGTTATTATTATTTTGCAATTATTCTAATGGGATAAATTATGTTATGATTTTTAGTTCGTTTTAAAAGTGTCGTGTTGAAGATTTTTTTAATTTTAATGTTATTCTTACTTGTTGGCAAAGAGGTAGGGTGTTTTTCAAAAGGGCTAAGAATACACTTGTCATGCGCTTCTATGTGCAGGTTGGTACAAGGAGCTACATAAACACAGGCTTGTAACTGGTCTGCAGTATTATAATGTACCAGAGATGCTGGGAATAAACCGGGTTTCAGCGGCCGAATGTCGGAGAAGGAGGAGTGGGGAGGGTAATGTTTGGAGGGAAAACATTGTCTTCAGAGGCACGCTTTGTATCTTCTCCGCCGGGCTCTCTCTACAGCTTCGCAACAGTGATGGCTGCCGCGGTACGATCATAGAATAGATAAGCACGAGCCGGTTATGGCGGCATTGGCCAGTGGTGTGACAGGAAGCCAATCGAAAATCATTATCAGTGCTAAAATTCGCGAGTTTTACATCTAGTTACACATACGTTCAGAACTATACACCGAATTGTAAAGCTTAACATGTCTATATAAAAAGAGTTGCTTCGGCAGTAGTTCCAACGACACTTTATTTGTGATTATTAGTGAACGGTTTCTTCAAAAGAGGATAATTTATTGAAAGAATATCAATGTAATAGTTTGTACATGACCAGCATTATGTTCGACTATTAGTACATACTAATTTGACGCGACGGTGAGAACTTTAAGACTTCACTTCTTAAATTTTTTAAATGGTCAACAAGAAATTATGAGAGTATTGTACAATCGTAAATCAGTCTTGTAACGTGAAACATGATTCAGTTGCATTTTAAAGAAAGCGAATTATATTTGTGAATTTATGTTGTCCCGATAGTTACCAATAAAGAAAACGAGTTAGTATTTTTTTTTTTTTTTGCTTTACACTTTAATCTCACAAGTCTAATAGGTCAGTGTTTACAACTGTGTATGTGAGAGTTATAATCACTGAACGCATCGTTTAGAGTAGGGAAGTAACTGTCTTCCTATGCCCTACTGAGACCAAACATACCAAAATTATTTGGAAATCAAAGTTAGAATGAACTTATAGGTTGTGAAATTTACCCTACAGGTCAATAAACAACTAACATTTTCTTGTATTCAGACTTTTCTATGTCTGATGTACAAACTTGTCATGTCTACAAATTTTTTTCTTCTCCACGCTTCTTACGGGGCCGTTAATAAATATGGCCGCCATAGAAATTTTATACACAATATAAAATCTTTGTCAAATCGAGGGGATAAAAGGAAGTGTTCGTAGACCATATAGTTTCCCGAGTATGTAATATTCCCGTCAACGTATGGCACGTTTCTAAATAGGGACATCACACTCAGAGCCGTATAAAGCGAGGCCCAGGACGTCAGCGAGGGCTGTACATAAGTTATGAGCTACAGCCATATCGCTGATACTTTGCTTCACGCGTGTGTGAATATACGGGCGAAGTCCTGAGTAACTAACTCCCAACCTCAAACAAGCAGTCAAGGATGTGGTAGATTTCCACAGCATTTGGGAATCATCGGGGATATTATTTTGTGACGTTTGTCTCCTTCAGAGCGTAGCGACTGGAAACCAGTAATAAACTGCGTATAGATGTACAGTCATGTCCTGTGTACATAGGGTTTGTTTTGTACTAGCAGAAACAGGCGTACCCCATCCTGCCAGTGTAGATATAAAATTGATGTTGGAGGAACTGCTAAACCTCACTCCCCCCTCCTTTTATGACTTATATGCCATCAGGTAAAGCTAGGTATAGAAATTTATGCGTTTCAGTGCCATCTAGTGACTAGTTATAGCAACATGGATATCGCTTTAATATTCTCCGTGTTCAAATATCTGTATATACCAATTTTCATGGCAATCGGTTAAACGTC
Source organism: Medauroidea extradentata (assembly GCA_003012365.1). Classification (NCBI taxonomy): domain Eukaryota; kingdom Metazoa; phylum Arthropoda; class Insecta; order Phasmatodea; family Phasmatidae; genus Medauroidea; species Medauroidea extradentata. Next base: position 22,637 of record PNEQ01044356.1, on the reverse strand, counting down.
ATAGCGTTCATGCGCTGCAGTGCTATCTAGTGGCGAGTCAGAGCAAAATTGATTGCACAAAAATTTTCTCTATGAAAAATAAATGTATGTGTCTAAAGTTTTAAGCTATCGGTCAAACAATGTCGGCGTTTATCGATATATATCTCATAAAACCTAAGTTCTTTTACGCAATTATTTTTAATATATCCACGCAATTAATCTAAAATAGAACATTTTAGTTGTACCAGAAAATACAATACCCTTACACATGCTTCTTGGATGACACTGCCAAACCTTTATCTTATAATTTCGTTGAAATAGTCCCGCTTCTGTAGGATAAGATTTCAAAAAAATATTGGTGCATTTGAAGTAAAGAGATCTAGCTTAGCGACTCATGAAACGCAAAATTAATGTTATAGTTTAGGAGGGGGTTTATCTAATACCTAATTTGTTTTAATAGTTCATGTGTTTGTACGAGATGTGGTTTGTATCGAAAGACGTACACTGTCACTAATTTTTTTCATGCAATAACCATTTTTTTAGCTTAGTTTTTGCATAATGTAATGTCAAAGTCCAAATTTGAATACAACGTTTACAAGAAAGAAAGCAACTTACTTTCAGAAATGAACTAATTAATATTTAAGATCAGTATCACCGGCTACGCCAAGACACGTACAAAAACAACAAGCTTCACTTGAAAAGAAAATTTCCAGCTTGTTGAATTTTTAAAAAAAATTCTAAATATATTCAATAAGGTTGTTTACAGATCTTGATGTATCCCATGGAACTGTTCCTCAGTGTGAATTATTTTATTTCGGTAGGTCAGTCGGTTTTTTCCTTAAAAGTGTAATACCTTTGTTTGCAAGTTTGGGTCTTGACATGCCATTACAATAAAAATATTAAGTATAAATAATGTCATTACTGCAAGAAAATTTTCAGTTAATGTCAGCAAATCGAAACCGTATGACTATAACAATTATTAAAACAAATAAAATTATGACGTAAACTCGCACCTCAAGGGGTTGCCAGCAGGCGACAGTGGAGCGTGACAAAATTGTTATCGATACGGTGACCCGGATCCTGGCTCGTAGCTTTAATATCACGTCTCGCCGGACACAGCTAGGTCTACTGGGCAATCTGCGTCCTGATTGGTCCTTCAACCGTCACAACTCCCTAGCACCTACATCACCATCATCCTACAGGGCCGCGGCTGCCGAGAGGTCAGACCTCTTTCCTCCCACTAAGTCAGTCCGGGTTTGATCCCCGGCGGGGTCGGCATCGATTATCCCGCATGTGGCAAACGTGGCGAAGGTTGCCGATGGATTGTGGGTTTTCTCGGGGGTTTCCATTTCCCTGACTTTCTCATTCCGTCACAACTCCATAATAGGACTACATTGCATGCTGTTCTTCAAGGCATGCAGGTGCCTACGAGGCTCCAATCAGAATTATGCACTAATGGCCCAATACCCTGTCATCGGGTACTCTTCCCATAAGATGTTTAGTTATTATTTTCCACCATTCTTTGACGTTTCTCTTAAAAGTTTTTTTTTTCGGCTGGTACCAAGAAGCCAACTGGGCTGACCATCGACCGTGAATGAAATTCTTAGGTGTAAACGAACGCCTATCAAACATCCTACTGTTTCGAGGTGTAACTAGCCTTAATGTTGACATTCAAACATGCGTGAACATACAAGAGAACATTGTTTATTTTGATTATGAAATTGCTAAAATGGAATACAGGATGATCACGAAAGAAATATGCAATTTCGAACAATCGTAAAATATATTTATGTCAAACCATTTCCTATAAATACAGTATCTGTGGAAGTTTTTGTGACGTATGGACGCAATTATGTTGTTGCAGGCTGCAACTGCCTGACAGAACAAGTGTAGAAAATGGCACCTACACCAGAACAGAAGAGCTGGTGTGTCTTGCAGTTAGCAAAAATGTAGTCAGTAACCGTCGTGCAACGAGTATTTCGTACGCACTTTCACCTAGACCCACCCACTAGAGTATCCGTATCGACTTGGTACAAACACTTTGAAGAAAACGGCTGCATTTGCAAAGGCCAAAGTCCTGGTTGTCCTCCAGTGCCGGAACATGCTGTGGATCGCGTTAGAACAACATCCAGCAAAGCCCACACAAACCAACACATCGAGCAAGTCGTGAGCTGCAGATCCCACAAACAACCATTTACGAGCGTAAACTCTTACACATGAAACCGTACAGATTGCAGCTGGTTCTGGCACTAACTCCCAGAGATTATGCAGCACAATCGGACTTATGCACAGAAATATTGGCAAGAATGAACAATGAAGAAACCTGCCAAAGAGGTTATTTTTTAGTATTAATATCATCTCGACGTCTGCCGTGTGACGAGTGGAGCACAAATCGAGTCCCTGTAATCTGTGAAGAAAAGTCCAGAGATTCTCTGTGAACACTATAAGGTTTGAAGCATGGCCGTCTTTAGTAGAAGGCCGGAGTCTTGAATGTGGCAACACTGCATCGGGGGCCTGCTGCTTGTCACTTCTTGACTGCCCTAGTCTCTGCGACGTGTATAAATGCAGCTTTAGTGGCATGTACACGTCTACACTGACTAGGGCAGCCAATGAGTGACCGGCAGCAGGCCTCCGATGCAGCGTTGCCACAATCAAGACTCCGGCATTCTACTAAAGACGACCATGCTCACTCCCATAATTTTCTGAAAATAATTTTTTATGTATTAGCAATCTAAAATTGGTTTTTTATTGCAAGGAATCAATATTTGTTATATCAATTTTCGTAACTCATTTAATAACCAAATCGATTAGCAGGGTCGATGACTTTTGGAGAAAATAATTTTGTAACAACTGGTTTCAATGCCATTTGTTCACATCTACAGATCTGTTTCATGGGCAGTGACTGGATGTGTTAAATAGTCAGAGGTTTGACTTTCTACCTATAACACACAGACATGTAGTGTTGCAATAGCCTTGTTCGTGTTGGTACAGTCAAATGAGTGAACGCTTCTCCACAAAGAAATGCTGCCAATAACAATGAATATAGCTACAGACATGCACATAAGGCAATGAAACAAGGTAGTAAAAATTCTTTTCGCCGAAAATCTGCGGTTCTATTGATTTATGTCAATAAAAGTTAGTAAAGTGAAAACACAATGTTTCAGAAATTGTAAACGTCATAGAGCATATATGACGTAATAAATTCAATAAAAAACTATGATCTAGTAAATTTTGGATTTCAAATAGTTTTCTCTAATATTTATATGTATAACTTGGTAATTTATTCAAAGGGCTTCATTTCTGTAGCGGTCTGTATCTCTGGACTGTATGCAACGGACTAGTAGAGACGGTGAGATTTAAAGAACACTTGGCTAAACAGGAAGCAACGAAGAATGAGGAGGACTGGAACAACACGAGGATAATACGCCGGCTTCGTTGCCGCGGGGTAAGGATGAAGATTAAACACCACCGAGTTTTTGAGTTTTAATACGACTGGGGAAATCTTCACGCTTGGAAGGAGCCTACTTATTAAAAACAAGCCGCTAATTCTAAGACCGATCGGACGACACAAATTGCGCGTCTGTAGAATTATAAAAGACCGGAAATCACTGCGGGATAGTTTCGAAACCCAGCACTATCCGTCATTGAAAAGTCAAAGAAGATTTTGAGCTCTTTGAGAGCTGTATATACATAAATTATTTTAAGAACATTGTAGAACTGAGTTGTCTACAACGGGCACTATAGGAAGACCAGTATTCTTTATCTCCTCTTCATCACTAACTTAAATCTTATTAAGTCAAAACACGGGGGGGGGGGGGGCC